>JASGAT010397384.1:0-10111 GCA_030220025.1 Chelon auratus | reverse complement strand
CTTTCACCTCTTCGTAAAACTGCATCAGGAGCTGTTGTTCCGCGGCCGTGAAATATGACGCGCGACTTTTATCTATGTTCTCATCAGTGATTCTGTGAGCGATCGCGAGGTCTGTTTGAGTATCCCGTGAACACGCATTTACCCCAGCTATCTTCATCTGGTTTAACATAGCGAGCCTTTTAATCCTGGCTCGGCAAACGTGCAACCAATTAAGCCAGGATGCGCCGAGCAGGATAAATCAAGCCGCGCTTGCTCAATTATCCTGGATTTCTTTATTCTAGTTTTGTGCAATACCCCCCCGGTTGTCAATCAACCACTGTCGACAGGTTATATTAAACTTTTGGTTTGTGCGTATGTGCTGATGTTAAAGCCATGGTTTTTACAGCTTTTGCAATGATAACAAATGTAAAGGGGTGGGGCTTTGGTACCTTTCTCTTTCTCATTAAGGAAAATGTCTTCCATAAAAATGAAATATAACTGATGGACTTATTTATTTATTTTTCAGCATTTTAATTATCTTACAAAGATTGGGGAATTAAAAAAAAAAATGTGATTGGATAATATTTTTTTCCTGGTAGTCAGGAGGTTAGCTTGCTAGGGGTTGCTTTTGTGAAGTTTATTGACCTTAAGTTTGTTTTGCACTTATTATTCCTACCTCATCTTCTCATTTAAATGCAATTTATTTTCTTTATTTTTTAAACTGCACCTATTACATTCTTCTGTTGTTAGCCTTAAGCCTAGGAGCATAATAAGATACATTTAGAATAAGTATATATATATTTCCAGTTATTTTGGTGAAAGTAACTTAAAAGTAATGCAGCAGTAGTGTAATGCCTTACAACAGACAGTAATATTATAATGTAACAAATTACTTTGAAATGACAGTAACAAGTAATACTGTATTATGTTTTTGAAGTAACTTGCCCAACACTGTATACCACAAATAATGCTCAGCTGTCAGTGCAATCATTCCAAGAATTTGAATGTGGGCCTTCAGAAATGCATATTAGTTATACCCTGTAGTGGTCCCTGCCTGTCAAAAAGTTCAGTAAACTGAGGGTGTTTTGCCTTTCTGCTCATTTCTCTCCTCACAACAAAGCACAAAGCTGATTGTAAGTGAACTGCTTCCTGGCTGCTTTTCTGAAGGCAGAGGGGACGTGGCAGTAAACAGCGGGCACCGGCGTTCAACCCTCGGCCCAACAGGAAGAGCTGCACGGTTGCTATGCAGCTTTGCACCCAAATCGCAAGAACTCCGGGTTTCCTGTTAACAAATGATGTGTGGTGTGGGCCGTATGGTAAACTATTAGAGCAAGCACTCCAGAAGCTCTACAGTAAGAATGGATCAAGAGTGGAATGAAAAAGAGAATGAGAGAGAGTGATAGTTTATCCTTGGCAGCAAGATGTTGTTGTGTTTGTGCTCATTTCTCCTTTTCTCCTCTAATTCCTCTTTCCTCATACTTCAATTGTAGTTACAGCCCCTCACCCCTCGCTACCTTTCTTGGTCTCTACTTTTGTCACTACTATACTATACTATAAATAGCACCTATAGGTGCTATTTATTTACTGAATCATCTTTATATATCATGCTCATATATGAGCATGATATATGAGCATATATATATATATGAGCATGATATATAAAGACCATACTACAGTAAAAACGGATACAACTGATCCTTCCAACACTATTCTACCGATTTAAATAGATGACTGCTCAGTAGGTAGAGCGGGTTGTCCACGAACCAGAGGGTTAGTGTTTTGATCTCCGGAAGACACTGAACCCACAGTTGCTCCCAGTGCGTGACACTGGTGTGTGAATGTGTGTGTGCTTGTGTGAATGAATGGGTAGTGTGACTGTAACATGCTTTGAGTACCAATAAGTAGGGAAAAAAAGGCCAAGGACCAAAAACTCAATTAAAACCTCAGATGAAAACAAAATAGAGGCTATAACCAAAGTCTTTGAATAATAAGCATTCTTTTTTAATCGCTTAACAATATTTGCCCCAAAAACCAAGATTTTTTAATTTAAACAGATTTTAGTGGACGACTGAATGAAATAATGGACAAAGATATGGCTACTGTATACAGACATTAGTATTGTAAACTCAAGCTCTTTAAATGTGTGATGTCTTGTCATTCATCATAAGGTCATGTTCTTTGTTCTTGTGTGTTGTTTCCTGTTTTATTGTGAAAACTTACCTCTCCTCTCATTTTAGACCACTTCACTTCCTGCCTGTGTTTTCCCGCCAGTTTTGATTGTCTGCCCCGCCCTCATTGGTTGCACCTGTTCCTGATTATCACTTCCCCTCTTGTGTATTCATGGGTTTCATCAGGTCCCTTTCCACAGGTGTTTTAATCAAGCACCATGCAGTCTACATTCATAATCTAGGTGCTTGATTTTAAACACCTGTGGAAAGGGACCTGGTGAAACCCATGAATATGGTGTGTGTTCCTCCTCCTCTCTGTGCCAGTTTGTTTTGTACCTCTGTGTCTCACGTTTCAGCAATCCTCGTACCACAAAATCGTCACAAAATACGTGATTTGTCCCAACCAAAACTATACACGCACTTCTGACTATATGTCTATATCTTATCTGTATCTCTCTCTCTCTGTCTTATCTATATATAACGCTATTTATGACTATCTATGTAACTATGTCTATCTATCAATCTAGTGTTATCTAACTATGTAATTCATCTATTTCTCTCAGAATCTTACGATCTATCTCCACAAAATACGCAACTAACTCCAACTACAGCAACGAACCAACCTACTCTGCAAAGAAACATTCAAATGAGTGCCATTAAATAGGGATAGGATATCCAAGATTTCCCTGAACACGCTCGATCCCACTAGGTAATTCACATGACAAACTGAACCCCTGGGGTGATTCGTTTGCCGCTGAAGCGCTCGAAGCACTTGAACTGCTTCGAACGTCACTCATGTGCTTCAAACGTCACTAGTCACGTGACCGAACCACGCCTCGGCACAGTGGTTCGATAAAATTGCTTCATGAGCTACGCCGCATGTGTCGGAGCCTCGGGTGTCAGAGGGCCATCACTACCTGTAACTGACAACTGCCCTTGCCTCTTCCTTTGGACTTGTTTGCCTATATGGACTGTCTTTCGTGTACTGAACCACTTTTCTGGAAGTAAACTGTGTTTATTGGAAACCCAAACGGTTTGTTTGAGTCGTGCATTTGAGTCCTGATTTTGTGAAGCTCTAGTCTTAACAGTACGAAATGGACTCAGCCAACTCAAAACGCTTACAGTCGTCCATTCGAGCCCAGGAGGAACGGATTACTCGTCATGAGCAAGAACTCTCTGCGGTCTGCAGGGGAGTGAGGGAACTCAGCCAGGTCCAAGAGGGGTTCCAGGCCTCCATGGGGAATCAAGTCAACCAGTTGAGTAATCAGTTCCAACAGCTGATGAATCGTCTGGATTTTCTTGTGTCTTCTCCCTCAGCTACCATGATTGTCCCTGCCACTGCTCCCGTTCATAGTCCAGGTCCGGCTTCTGCTCCTGTCCCTGCACTACACCTCGCCAAACCTGAGCGTCTTTCTGGAGATTCTGGGAACTGTCGGGCCTTCCTGGTCCAGTGTGGACTTCACTTTGAGCTCCAGTCACCTACGTTTCCCACAGAGCATTCCAAGGTGGCATTCATTATAACCCATCTCTCCAGCAGAGCTGAGGCCTGGGCAACAGCTGAGTGGGCTCGTGACTCAACAGTTTGTCAGTCACTGGAACTTTTTTCTTGTACTCTGAGCAAGATTTTTGACCACACTACCCCTGGCCATGAAGCAGCACGTGCGTTGGTGGGCCTACAACAAGGCAAGCGGCGAGTCCTTGATTATGCCATAGAGTTCCGCACCCTAGCGGCTGACAGTGACTGGAGTGCTTCTGCCCAGCTTGACAACTTTCTCCATGGTCTGGCTGACCCCATTAAGGACCAAATGGTTCCCCTAGAGGTTCCTTCTGATTTGGATGCTGCTGTCACTCTGGCAATTCAGATAGACACTCGTCTAATGGAGAGAGAGAAGGACCGATTAAGATCTGCAGTTCCTCCATCGGCCTGGAGGGGGCAGTCTCAGGGAAATCTTTCCTCTTTTCAGTCTCCTCCAACTTCTTCTCCTGCAGTCAACTCGTCAGCACCCCATGTTGCTGCGGAGGAGTCCATGCAGCTGGGAAGAGCCAGACTCACTCCAGAGGAGAGACGGCGTCGCCTACGGGAGGGCCAATGCATCTATTGCTCACAGCTGGGTCATTTCCTGTCCTCCTGTCCAGTAAAAGACAGGGCTCACCAGTGAGGAAGAGGGCACTGGTGAGTCGAACCACCTCCTCTAAATATACCTCTCGCCCTCTCACTCAAGCTGTACTCATCACCCCTTCTCAAACTCTTTCGCATCCTTTGTTGGTGGATTCTGGGGCGGATGAGAGTTTTATGGTTTGGAGATTAGCCAGGAGGCTGGGCCTGGACCCCATTCCTCTGCCCGAAACATTGAAGGCTAACGCTTTGGATGGACAACTGCTGTGCAAGGTCACTCATCGCACTCAACCTGTTCAGCTCACCATTGCTGGTAATTAGGGATGCACCGATCCGACTTTTTCAGTCCCGATACCGATACCGATGCCGATGCCTGGGCTTTGTATATCTGTCGATACCCGATACCGATCTGATACCATTGTTGAATTACCGTAAATCCTCTAATACAGGCCGGGCCTTTATTTTACTCAAGCGCATCGCGGTCCAGGCCTTTATTGGAAGGAGGCCAGAATTAGAGGCAGGCCTCATTTTCTATTTGAGCAAAACGAACTACCAGTAGAATGAATAAAAACAAGATTTTGTGTCTATTTGAACCTATAAAATACTAGGTTAATTTATTGAAAACGTACAGTTACCATAACCTGGTATGCATACAGAACAAAAACGCAGAGGGCACAGTGAACACTGATTCCACGACGACCCCAGGGAAGCGGCGAGGTGAGATGCGGGGGGTCGCTGTAAAGCCCACGGCCGGAGCCAGCTTTGCCCCGGGCACTTCCAGGCCGACCCAGAGCCGGTCGCGGCGCACCGCCACGGAGGAAATGCGCCCGGCGGGGGCCGGCCGACGCCGGCGAGAGGTCCCGCTGAGGGGATCCTCCCACACTGCCGCTGAAACCCGCCGAGATGGTTCTAATAATAGCCCCGGCCACTATTAGAGATGTAATGTATTGAATACTTATTTATTTGTTATTTAAAGAACAATTGTGCATCCAAATCGAAAAAAGAATGTAATCAAACTTAAAATAAATTTAAATCCGTGTTGCTTAAATGCTCCAACTCGTTCTTCTTCTTCTTCTTCTTCTTCTTCTGTTTAATGCCGGATCATATCTTCACGACATATACCGCCACCTACTGGACTACTACACAGGATGCATGCGACACACGTGCTGCTAACGAATGACGTAGGATCTGCTGCGACGGAGGAAAAAAAAAAAAACTGGATCGGCCCGTGGATCTGTTCATTTTTCCGATCCCCGATCCAGCTATTTTGTCAATATCGGGGCCGATATCCGATCCCAATATCGGATCGGTGCACCCCTACTGGTAATCACACAGAACTTCTGAGTTTCCACCTTTTTGACTCTTCTTTACATCCCCTAATCCTGGGCTTACCATGGCTTACTAAACACAACCCTCACATTTACTGGACCACTCGAGAGGTTATGGGCTGGGGTGAAAGATGTTTGGTAACCTGCAGTCCCTCAGTTTCCACTCTGAAGTCTCCTCAAGTCTCCTTACCAGTTATAACCGAGGTCTTCTGAGTGTCATCCCTCATCAGTCTCTCCAGATGAGAGGTTTCCAGACCTGTCCGGTATCCCCTCCTGTTATCTCGACCTCAAGGAGGTTTTCAATAAAGCTCGGGCTACTTCTCTACCCCCACACCGGGCTTATGACTGCTGCATATACCTTCTGCCCGGAATGGCTCCCCCCAGAGGTCGGCTTTACTCATTGTCAGCTCCTGAAAGAGAGGCCATGCAGAAATACATTGACTCTTCCCTTGCTGCCGGCATCATCCGACCATCATCCTCTCCATCCAAACCCAGCTGGAGCTGGGTTTTTCTTTGTGGATAAGAAGGATAAGACTCTTCACCCTTGCATCGACTATAGAGGCCTAAACAACATCGCCGTCAAGAACAGGTACCCTCTCCCACTCATTTCTTCTGCCTTTCTGCAGTTTCTAGTAGAGGTGGATGCCTCTGAAGTGGGCATTGGGGCTATTCTCTCTCAGTGCTCTCCAGTGGACAACAAGCTCTATCCCTGTGTTTTCCTCTCTAGGAAGCTTTCCCCTGCTGAGAGGAACTACGATGTGGGCAACAGAGAACTACTGGCTGTTAAAGTGGCATTGGAGGAGTGGCGTCATTGGTTGGAAGGAGCGGAGCATCCATTTCTGGTTTGGACTGATCACAAAAATCTAAAATACATCCGGACAGCCAAGCG
The DNA here is from genome assembly GCA_030220025.1 of Chelon auratus. Lineage (NCBI taxonomy): Eukaryota > Metazoa > Chordata > Actinopteri > Mugiliformes > Mugilidae > Chelon > Chelon auratus. The sequence goes on along the minus strand of JASGAT010397384.1, from coordinate 3,631 downwards.
ACTCAATGCCAGACAAGCCAGGTGGGCACTTTTCTTCAGCCGCTTTGATTTTACTCTGTCTTATCGGCCAGGCTCCAAGAACACCAAACCAGATGCTCTGTCTTGTTTGTTTGACCCCAACTCATCCCCTAAGTCTCCATCTAGCATCCTGCCTTCGTCCTGTGTGGTGGGAGCTGTAACGTGGACTTTTGAGAGGAAGGTCAGAGAGGCTAATGCCAATATCCAGAGGCCAGATGGGTGTCCCCCATATCGGCTGTTTGTTCCTGTTTCTCTCTGCTCCCAGGTCATCCATTGGGCCCACACCTCCCGATTCTCCTGCCATCCAGGTGTTCGTCGGACCATCTTTGTCATCAAACAGCACTTGTGGTGGCCGTCTATGAAGAAGGAGGTGGGGGTTGGAGTTTTGTTCCCTGCTTGGAGCCACAGCCCAGTCTTTTTTCCGGGTATCATCCTCAATCCAACGGTCAGACTGAACAACTCAACCAGGAGATAGAAACTGTTCTTCGATGGAGGTCCTGTCGTGAGGTAGTCCATTAGAACAGGACTATGTAAGGAATGAGAGGGAGAAAGAATTTTATTTCTAGGGCACATGGTTCTCGAGATATGAGACAAAATGGAAATTGAGTCATTATAGCACCACCTAGCTGTAGGCATATGTATTGACACTTTGTCAAAGTGAAATGCCAGGACATCTACCAAGTTACCAGATTTGATGCCTTTTAGCCTTGCAGTTTGTCCTGGGCAGAATTTTTTAGCTAAGCACAACATTAAGGCAATAATTAAAGAACTAGATGACTGCAAGATATCACGAAGGGATCAATACCGTGGCAAAATCGTCCCTGAGTGGGACACAGAGGCATAAGTCACCAATACCGCCCCCTATAACCATATTGCACCAAACTTGGTGGGCTTCCCACATAGCAAAACTGGTGTGGCCCACCTCTGGGGGGTAGTACATGTAGTAGTTGTAGCGTCCCCTATGACACGAATTTCACAAAACTTGCCATGATTGAACGCAAACATAATGATGGTTGCTGTAAGTTTCATAAGGATTGGGTGAATACCTCAAAAGTTATAGGCCTTAAAGTCATATGAAATGTTTCTGTGTCACCTGTAGCACCCCCTGTACATGTCACGCAACTTGATGGGCCTCTAAACAATAGTTTTGTAGACACTTCCCTGCTGCTTCTATAGCACTGTCTCACACCCAAAACTTTATATACTCCATAGATGTTCTGTCTGCTCCCAGATTATTTAAACTAAAAAACAGCAAAAGAGGAGTTACTCATTCAAACCTTATACAAATAAGTATAAGTTCATTGGTAGAACAGAAGAATAAGAAAATTAAATGTGGTCTTTTAAATGTCAAATCTCTCTCATCTAAATCTCTTATAGTGAATGATTTGATAACTGATCATCAGATTGATCTATTTAGTTTGACTGAAATGTGGCTGCAGGATGATGAATATGTTAGTCTACTCCACCCAGTCATAGTAATTATCATATTCCTAGAAACACAGGTAGAGAGGGAGGAGTGGCAGCAATCTTCCACTCTATCTATTAATCCTAGACCTAAGGAGAGCTTTAATTCATTTGAAAGTCTTACTCTTAGTCTTGCTCATCCAGACCAGAAAACACCAAAAAACAATTCTTTTTGTTGTGGTGTATCGCCCACCTGCTCCTTACTCTGAGTTTTTAAATGAATTCTCTGAGTTTTTATGTGATTTACTACTTAGAACAGATTAAGTCATTATAGTAGGTGACTTTTACATTCATGTTGATGTTGTCAGTGACAGGCTTAGCTCCTCATTTACATCATTATTAGATTCAGTTGGCTTTTCTCAGAATGTAAACGGACCTAACATATAACAGTATTTACTCATAATCCTCTTTTGTCTGATCATTTCCTCATAACTTTTGAATTTACAATAATGGATAACACAGGAACTGAAAAGACATTTCATTACAGTAGATGTTTATCTGATGATGCTGTAACTAAATAGAGTTAATTACTTCTTTATTTACCTCAGTGCCATGTGCCAATGATGTGGACGACAGCAACCACAACTTAACTCCTGCTCTAATAGATTGTTTTGCCGATGGCACTGCAGCATTGCTTAGTTCAACCCTAAACTTAGTTGCTCCTCTGAAAAAGAAGGTCATGAATCGGAGGAGGCTAGCTTCATGGTGTAATTCACAGTTGCACTGTTCGAAACAATCAGTCCGAAAGCCAGAAAGAATTTGGCATTCCACTAATACTGAAGAAGTTCGCATAGCCTGGAAAGATAGTTTAACAACTCATAAAAAAGCTTTCAGTAGTATTAGAACAGCATATTATTCATCATTAATAGAAGAAAACAAGAACCCCAGATTTCTTTTCAGTACTGTAACCAGGTTGACAAAGAGCCACTGCTCTGTTGAGCCATCTATTCCTTTAGCCCTCAGTAGTAATGACTTCATGAGCTTCTTTACTAATAAAATTGTTGGCATTGGAGAAAACATTCAAGGCATCCTTCCTCCAGCTGTCAAAGATGTAAGTACAGCGACATTCGAAATTTCTGTAAGACCTTATTAATATCTGGAATCCTTCTCCCCAGTAGATCTTCTTGAGCTCTCTTCAACAATTACAGCATCTAAACCATCAACTTGTCTTCTAGATCCAATCCCAACAAATTTCTCAAAGAAGTTTTTCGATTAATTAACACCTCCATATTGAACCAGTTAAATTAATCTTTATTAACAGGATATGTGCCCCAGTCTTTTAAGATTGCTGTAATTAAGCCCTTACTCAAGAAAGCCACTCTAGATCCAGATGTTTAAGCCAACTATAGACCTATTTCCCACCTTCCTTTTATTTCCAAAATTATAGAAAAAGTTGTTGCTAATCAGTTGTGTGGCCATTTAAACAGGAACGGTCTGTTTGAAGAGTTTCAATCAGGTAATAGAGTTCATCATAGTACAGAAACAGCTCTGGTTAAAGTTACCAATGATTTTCTCATGGCTTCAAACAGTGGACTTGTCTCTATACTTGTTCTGCTAGATCTTAGTGCTGCATTTGACACTATTGATCATAATATTTTACTACAGAGAGTTGAAAGTGAGATCAAAATTAAAGGAACTGCATTAGACTGGTTTGAATCCTGTCTGTCTGGCAGATTCCAGTTTGTTCATGTCAACAATGATTCTTTTACTTATACAAAAATAAGTTATGGAGTTCCTCAGGGTTCTGTGCTAGGACCAATACTAGATTATTATTATTATTATTATTATTATTATGCAAGATTATTAGAAAACATGGCATAAACTTACATTGCTATGCAGACAACACCCAGCTATATTTATCCATGAAACCAGATGAAACTAATCAGCTGGTTAAACTCCAAGCATGCCTTAAAGACATAAAGGCTTGAATGACCTGTAATTTCCTACTCTTAAACTCAGCCAAAACAGAAGTCATTGTATTTGGTCCTAAGCATCTCAGAGATTCATTATCTAATCATATGGTTTCTTTGGATGGCATTACCTTGGCCTCCAGTACTACTGTGAAAAATCTTGGTGCTATATTTGACGAGGATATGTCCTTTAAATTGCACATAAAGCAAGTAACTAGGACTGCCTTCTCTCACCTGCG
>JASGAT010397382.1:0-11402 GCA_030220025.1 Chelon auratus | reverse complement strand
GGCGTAGACTGATCCCCATGTTAATCTGGGTCCCATCCTTCATCTGTGATCACAGCAGTAGACTGATGTTGCAGGAACCGCAAAAAAAAAAAAAAAAAAAGGTTAAGAGTGATAGAGAAAACGCTACAGAGGACGGACAGTTATGGATTTTTCCTTTATGCTGAGGACTGACAGGATTCTGCGGCCCAGCTGTATACCGTGGGAACTGCATGGACCTGAGATAAATGGAGGTACAGCATTATGGTTTCATGTCATATGTTCCAGGGTCAGAAATGCAGTGATACTCTGCATGCACCAGCTGTTATCCACCTCTGACCTCTATGAGTGTCATCCAGCTGCAGTGCAGTAACTTTTGATTTATGAGGCTGTGTTTCTACAGCCTTGTAATGAGATATGCACAGACATGCTCATACCACGCTGTCATTTAACCTTGTGATCAGCAGTATGCAGTATGTGGACATCTGATACCGAACGCCTCTCTTCTTCTGTTCTAAGGGACAATTTCTGCATATGTACAGTGTGTGTGTGTGATTGGACATGGGCGAATGCACATGATTAGACGATACCTTTCAGGTTAATCAAGTTCATGTCAGAGGGGACACAACATGAAACAGGAAGTGGATGAGTGTGACTTTTAATGCGGCTCTGCTCGGTGTACTGATACGGTGCAGTTCAGTGAGTATCTGGCTGAGGCTTCCGACACGTTTGACCTTTTGTTTCTCGCGGGTCCAACTTCTTAATGATGAAATCGAGAAAACAGTGTAGTATTTTGATTTTTATCAGCCCTTTCACAGGCATAATAAGCACGCTAGAGTCTGGTGGTTTTGCCATTTCCTGACATTCTGAGGCGCTAACTTAGCCTATTTAGCTTGCATCATGCAGATCCAACAGCAGCCAGCTGCTCTGACATTTCTAGGCCAGGATCAGGTATGGAGATGAAAAATGGTAAATCTAAAAAAAAAAAAAAAAAGGCCAAACGCCCACTGGCTTCATTATTTCAGAGCACTTAGATGTTGGAGGGCCATATGCGGAATCATTTTTAGCTTGTTTAAATATCCTAGACGTGGTTACGGATGTGGTGCAGTATGATGTATTCAGCCCTTAAGTCCTGTTATTCTATAGTAAAACAAGAACTGCCGGTGGTGCTATAAAACGTCTCGAGGACACGAGTTCGTTTCCTCTGAAAGGTAGAGTTACATTGGATATTTGTCAGAAAACGGACATTGAATAGCTATTATTTCTTTTTTTTCCAGTTCTATTTTCAGCTTTGTGTGTATCTGTATCTTTGCTAAAGAATTTGTAGGACTCACTGCTCAGGAGAAAATAGTTTTAGCATGTGGGAAATACTAATAGCTCCTGGTTAATTATTATATATACATATGTGAGATGGCCTACTTCCACTATTAAAGGCTTCAGAAAAAACTAAATGAATATATTCTGCACAGTAACATAAGTTAGGGTAAAGAGCAGTAGGAAGAGTTGCGTAGACTTTGAAATTGTTTAAATTAATAGTAAAAAAAGTGAATGTGCAGTCTTGGCGGGTGGGTTTTCAGGGCTTTACTTTTACAATCAGGACAACGGTTGAGAGCTCGGAGTGCTTGTGCAGTTTAATGAGAGCTGGGAGTTTTTTTGCGAGTGTTGACCATGAGATTTCTGAACAGTAGTGTCGGCTTTTAATAGCTGACATCAGTCGTTTGGTGGCTTCCCTTCCACCCACTACTCATTGGTTCTGCTTAGAGGCTCTATTTTCTTTCACTTTCTTTAACATTTGCTTTAGAGAGGATTTAAACCAAAGGGTGCCGGCACAACTGTTACTTAGCAACCCCGGTGGTTTGGAATGCCAAGGAGCAACAATGGATGTTAGCTTCCACCCGGTTACTTGTTTTGGAGATACAAGTGTGCAAGTGTGATCGGATACATCAGAAGAAGAAGACAGTATCTTATGGAGTTAATCCAGACGTATATTAGACAGTAAAGAGCTTTGTTTGGTTTGAGGTAGTACGTACCACTGCTATTAGGGTTTTTATGAACAAATGAATCTATTTAAATTGCTTTTGTTTTGTTAGATTTGAGGATTTACTGCTTTTATCTGTTTCCGTCACCATGATTTGAACGTTACATCAGTTATTTAAGTTGAAAACAGCCGCTTGTTCACTGATTCATTTCCTCCAAAGAACAAGCTGCTATTTTAGGGAGATCTAGATCTTGTCGGAGTCGTTCTGTAGAGAGGCGTTGGCTTCACGCTTCGACAGTAAATGCTCTGAGTTCTGATTTCAGATGCGCCGCTCCATCCATCATTTAGAGCCGTAGTAGCTATCATTAAGGACACAGATGACGTGTCCTTCATGTTGTCTCTGGTTGTTTGGTGGCCTTGTCGACCTGAGTAGAAGGTCACTTTGTACAGTTATGCATAATTTGGTGGTTTTGTGCTACATGCGTGAAATGCTGAGTTCATGAAAACAGGGTTTAGATAGTAATGTGTGTATTTAAAGATAATAAAATATAACTGTTAAAATAGGAATAACTGGATAATAATAAAGTTGCTAGAGGCTAGTCTAACACTTCTTTACTACTGTTTACTATTTAAAATCCTGTGATAAACCCGTGATAAATTCTTTCTTAGTATCTCTCATCAGTGTGTTGCATTACACTTATGTTTGTGTTTGTTCTCAGCTTCTGCTGCCATTGTGTCTGTTTGTGTGTTTTTGTGCATTTGGTTTTGTGGTCGTAACGTTTTTGAATTTCAAACTTGACACAGTAAAAGAGGGCTCTTGTGTCTGATTGCTTCTTTCCGAGTGTAAATAAAGGCCTGAATTGAATCTGGGAATACTCGTGAAGTTTTTGGATAAAATGTTCTGCATAACCAACAGAAATAATGGTCCATAAAATGACATTTCTTTCTTTCTTTCTTTCCGTTTTTTTTCTCACGGTGAGATATAATTTCCTGCAGGCATTTCAGACACATTTTCCTGTCTGCGGATTCAAAAGTAATCTTCTGCTCCACTCAAGAGTAAGCATACTTTCCCTCGGACAAATCTTACACAGTAACGTTCATGGTAAATTGATCTCTGGTTCTGAAAGTAGCTTTCTTTGGTTCTTCAAAATGAAAAAAAAAAAAGAATATATTTATTAATATATTGCTTTAAAGTATGAAGTTGGCCAGGGGCTCAGGAGTGTCTTGAGAGGTTTGCCTCTAGAAAAAAAAAATGCAAATAGGAAACAAAAGGGTTCCATAAGTATCTGAAATGACATTAATTAATACGGCAACACTTTGGGGGAAGAGGAAACAGATGAAGGTCTCCAGTCGATCCAGCTCTGTCTCTTGAGAGTGCCTCGCCCTGAGGAGACTCAGGAGCATAAAACTGTGACTATAGCGTGCTTGTATATTCTGCAGTGGTCTCACCGTGCAGTCGCAAGTATGATTTGTGGAAAGCAAATTAAAGTTTAAACTTCCTCTTTTGAAAAGTTTAATTCATAAACTCTGTCATTTTCTCTCTGCTCTTCCTGTCTAAGAGACTTCATGGCTCTCTGTTACCGTTCGCCCAGCAGGGCGCCTGCAGTATGCGTCTCAGAGCCTCTCTGCTCTTATTACTGCAGTTACTCTCCAGGGAAAAAGGCTCAGAGGAATCGAACGGATGGTGATCAGTGACGCAGAACCAAACGGAGCAAGGAGGGGCATTAAAGGCGAAGGGAGAAACCGAGTGAATGAATATCTATCTCTGCAGGAGTTACAGTACGGGGACATGAGAGGAATCCTAATAATCATGAGGAACTAAATCCTGTGAGAGAAAGAGCTAGATGAGTTGAGGGATTTGGGGGTTTTAAAACTTGGAAAAGGGGCTGATTGATGAAGGAGGACGCAGGAGGAGAGAGGGCAGTGAGAGAGTGGAGAGAGGCTGTTGGACACAATCGCAAAGCTGGCGGCGACACGTGAAAGGCAGAGTGTACACACTGACATACGGAGAAAGAGAGCCTGTGTCGCTCTCAGCAGTTTCAACTTCTGCCGCTAATGAGATGACATCAATCACTCAGTGGAGCACTAAGCCAGTAGGCTTTTGTCTGCACTTTCAATATACAGTATCACAGAAAAGGTCAGCTTCCTGGACAGGTGGAGGAGCCTACTTGCTTTGCTTCTTTTAGTAATTGTAACCTATGGGCATACAGACGTAGAGAGGAATAAAGAGAGCGCTGTCTGTAAACTAGAATAGCGCTGTTAATGACAACATGGTGAAGATGAAACAGGCCGACGTCTCCCACAGTTCATATTCTCTTTATTCTATAAACATTCAACAGTGAAAAAAGTGGGTGTATCTGGTTTTTGAACAGAAATCTTCTTCACCCGCTTGCGTCAGACTGTTGTCCTGACAACTACAGAGGGGGTTGTGGTGTCTTCCACTGAGACAGAGTTTCATCAGACGAGAATACTTTCAACTTGGACATAAAAGTTTCACATTAGATCATTTCAGCTTTCTTCACATCCTCTCACTTTCTCCCACAATGACCTGTGCCTTCTTCGTGAATTGCTTTACTCCTTTCATTGCCCTTGTGAAAATTGGCCTTTACCCATAATGAGGTTTCTGTTTCCACACTGTTGGTGGCTAAATTCTATTAGCTAACATGAAACCACTGCTCCTGTCTGTGCAGATGCCATTTACTTCAAATGACGGCGTTACAGCAGGGCAGTATGTACCAAGAAATGTTTAAAAGAAAATAAAAACAACGACCGGCTATACAATATATCGCTTATGGGTATTAAATATTCTAAAGACACTAGACATGATTCTGATATACAACAATCTCTCGTTCAGCTAATATTCATTTATGGTAAGTAACAATGTGAAGGTCTTCCTTGTGCCTCCAAAGCAGTTGTGACTCATCAGAGAATGGACATGGTCCTTCTGAGGGTGTCCTGTGGTGTCTGGCAACAGAATATTGTTAGTGGGGGGCTTTGGGTCCTATGGGTTGAGGATAGGGGCCTCTGTGGATCATCCCACAGATACTTGATCAGGTGGGATCTGGTGAACTTGGAGGCCAGGTCAACACCTTGTGCTTTTTTTTTTTTTTAGTTGTTCCTAAACAGTTTTTGTGTGTGTGCCTGTGTCAGACTGCATACTGCTCGGGATGGCTGCTGCCATCAAGGAGTGATGTAACATCACATCCACATGTATGCCAGGTCCAAAAGTTTCCCAACAGAAGTTCAAGTTTGCAGAGCTTACTGTAAGTATTCTGACCCACAGGTAACGAGGGACTCGGGAAGAAGGAAAGTGTCTAAGTAAAGTAAAAATCACCTGAGTTGGATTGATAGGGGTGTGTGAGGCCAAAAAACAAAAAATACAGACAAGAAAATTTCTTTCTCTTAATAAGATTTACTTGTTCTTGTACTGAAAAGAACAGTACATCAACTAACACCTGCTTCAATAGTAATATGAGCATTGCATCGGGTCATTAACTTGGGACAAAACATACTTTTAAGCGTCCATGACTTGATGTGCCTTTAAACTCTGTGAGAACAGTGTTTATGACAGACTGTTACAGACTAAAATATCTTCCTCATTCTGTCTCAGACCATCAGTTAGAGGCTTATCATATCAGATGCCCTGCAATTAATGTGCAGTGATTTGTCAGCGTAGTTAGGAAAAAGTAAATGTGAGCAGAGGCTTGTCATCAGCTTGTCTCATCCTTCTGCATCACAATGAAAGAGCACAATACTTTCTGCAGTCAGAGTCAGAGAATCTCAATTTTTCGACCTGAGAAGATAACCAGCCATAACCGTTTGTAGTATTCTTGTTTCGCTCTGTATACTTAATTTCTGACATGGTCATGTGTTGTATGCTAGTCCAGTTGTTAAATAGCCAGCCAGCAGAGCAGTTCCCAGATATTCAATGCAAATGAAGCAGTGCTCATTTTTGCCGTGTTCACAAGAAAAGTCCATTTGAAAGTCCCTCTCTCGTGGTTCCCAGCCTCATAAGTCGAAGAACACTGAGCCATTTGAAGGCAGCATAGGTCACTGGATAAAAGGTGAGAACACAGACTCACACAGGGGCAAGTAAACCTGTTAGCAACAGTTTGTGAGAATCTCAGATTCAGACAGATTCACAACACAACGAAATCCCATTAAAAAGTTCCAGTGTTGCTCTGCTGCAATGACCTCAGTGCTGCAATTAGCGGTGAGAAACTACTTGTTAGCTCCTTATTAGTTTGCACTCACACGGATATTAAAGTGTGTAGTACATAGTAAACAAGAAGGTTCAATTTCACCAGTGAATTGGTTTCAATGTGAAGTCCTAAAGCCTCCTCTTACCAATCGCTAACATCTGACAGGGTCGATTCGGGCTCGGCTTTAGGGCTGTTTGTATTTGTCTGAGAGTAACTGCTGCAATAATCAAGAATTGAAAAGAAGTAATATTTCAGTTTGTTTCACAACATAGGTGCAGGTACACTTATGAACAAGTTCAGTAAGTTAAATAAAATTAAGTAAAAAATGTAGTGAATGCAGGGCTTCCGCCTTATTAAGCTCCTCTAATAGGAAGTGGGCAATGTTTGCACCCAAAATTATTATTATTTTTTTTTAATAAACTCTATGACCCAGGCTGAAAATCAGTATTCAAGCGTTTACACTCTTACTGCAGGTATGGAAATCTTGATGCAGTCAATGTGTGAAGTGTTCTCTGGCAGGAAGCGAGACCCAGTGTGTGGTATATGACATGAGCACGAAGCAATGTGGTTAAAGCTGTAAAACTGAGATACTAATTAGCACTTCCACTGGTTTCTAACTAATTACAGTCTCATATAAATTGCAGCTCTGCAAGAGAAGATGGGATGGTTAGATGTTAAGTGCGGAGGCTCTGCCATACGGAAACTCATCTCTTGTACTTGTCTTTGATGCGGTAGTGAAGCGGTCAACTAACTGCTCGAGGCTGGGCCTGTGCTGAGACATTAGTCATCCTGAACGGTGCACGCTGCTGAGCAAAAAGCTGATTCAGGTTCTTATTGAACTGTAAGGTAACTGCAAGGCGAAGGCAGCGGCCTTGAAGAGTTTAGCGTCTATTGTAACCCTCGCTGTGAGTAGAAGTCACGGTGTGGGTAGCCTGCTGGGTCATTTTTCATTCGCTGAATTTTTCACCGTTACAGTAAAACTCACCGCTACAGTGGGTAATTCATCAACACACCAGAGCGATGTAGTGCCGTGTCATGTCCTGTATTTAATCCTCCACGGATAACAGAATGACATTTCTAACACTCACACAGTATGTCTATTTTCTAACAAATTACATCATGCAGTTCGAGTGTAAAAATGTGAATTATTTCTGCACAAATACTTTGTGTTTCTTAAAGGATATTCGTCTTAAAACGGTAGTTTTTGTTTGCTGTAATCATTTTGAAATATTCATATCGGTTTAATTGGAGACAAAATCAGTAGCTCCTATTCCACACAAACTACAATCAAAATGTTGTCAATTATGTCAACATGATGCTTCATCCCGGTTAGACAGATCAAGTGGGCATTGCATACTTTGCACACATTGTTTTGTTACTGTAAATGTTCTAACATATACTCATATTTATTTTCTTTCAGCACTTGCTTTTACTTTCTTATCTCTTTTCATTTTCTTGCTACATCTTTGGTCATTGCTCTGCACTGGTGTCCCTAGACAAATTCTCTCTATGCGTGAACTTGTTCACACCGGGTGTATCAACGTGCACCCTGGATGATCTGATCACAAGCGACCAGCTTTAAGTGCAGGTGTTTAGGATAAGGATGCGCACTGAGGAGGATGCACAGAGATCCCAATTAAAACCACATAATTCATCCTTGAAGAGGATGAAGAACCGCAGGCTCACCTGAAGGCCCTCTGAGCAGAGCTTTGCCTCATTCGTCCTGCTTTGAAATATGGGACTTCATTAAATTATCACGAAACAAAAAAATAAGGTGCCTTGTAAGCAAGTTGAACGTTAGTACACATACTGAGTGTGTAGGGCAGAGTACACAGTTTTAGTCGCAATTTTGACAGATTTATTAGTACATAACCCCCCCGTTTACTGTCCCTCCACTGCAGGAGACAGGGGACAAAAAAACGATCCAGTGAAGCATAAAAATGTCATAGTACACTAAAAGGTTGCCAACGCCTTAAATTTGCACAAAGTTTTGAAGACTGTGGGTTTTGTTCCTCACCACTTACTGTACACTCAAAAGACTTTAGGACGAGGTCTCCTTACGTCTTGTGAGGACAGGAGGTATAACTGCAGGGGGCAAAACCTAAATTAATACGCATATGGTCACCTTATTATCATTTTAAGACATACTGATCAATAAAACTGAACTGAAAAAAAAAACACTTTAACACAAAATTAGCTTTTTGTTTCCCATAAAGAGAAATAAAGCGAAAGTTTGGTTTTAAGTTCATGTATTAAATATAATGAGTTTTACTCGATAAATGTGTTATTTCACAGGGAAATTGTGGAAAACACATTTCTGTCATCAATGTGTGTTTTTCACATATATCAGATTCCCAGACTCACTATACGCTTGCCAGTATGAGGATCATTACAGCAAGGCAACATATTTTGACTAATGACTTTAGACTTTGTTGTTGCTTCCAAGATAGCACAAGAGCACTTATGGTTTTTCTTTTTTCTTTTTTTTTTTTAATATTATGCTTCATGCCAGGAGCGCAGCATGATGTGTCCTCTCTGCTTTTCTCCTGCAATTAGCAACAATAATAGACAGTTGGGGCAACTCTAGCAGGCAAGCCTCGTTTATAAAAAGCGAGATATGTCACATCACAACTGCACCTTTTAAAATCAATAAAACATGCTGCCGTGTGATTGGAATCTTATTTTTTTTTCCTCCGGCGTATATATACATATAGTTGCACAGTTTCAGTTCAGCTTTCCTGTATTGTGTTGTTGTACATTGCAGATTATATTCAATTCCATTTGAAGACAGCGTGTCGGCTGGCAGAGCTGACTCGTGCGTGGGAGATTTCCCATCCTTCACTCGATATAGCTGGCTTGTCTAGGCCCCGTGGTAGCCTCAGTTCTATTATTCACATCTATACCCAACTTCACTTTTGGTCAGCACTTCAAACTATGCATCACATGCTGCTAGTTAATATACAGTAGCAAGGCCAACATAAAATATCTGCTCCCTGGTGTGTTACGCCCACCTCTGACTCCAAAGACTGAGCTTCTTTGTTGTTTTATTCAGCTTGATGAGTGGTGGTTTCCCCTGGAGAAACTGTTCTTCTGTCCCACTGCATCCCTTCAACTTTTCGTTACAGCCATGTTTTTGGAGTTGTGGTTCCTTGATCCTTTTTAAAGTGTTCTTTTCCCCAAACTGTTATTGTTTTGGTTGAGAAGGCTAGTAAAAAAAAAGGTTTTCTCAAATGTCCGCAGCAATGACTTCCCTCTTCAAACCATGCGAGAAGAAGATCCCTCTTAGATTCTGCAGTGTCAGCTGGGATAGGTGTGGCAGGGCTGACATGTGTGAAAAGATTGTTAATCAATTCCCAGGCCTATAAGCGTTAGCAAAATGTTTTCCAAATGTCCCTGAGTTAAGTCAGGGCTTCATCACAGCTTCTTTCCAATTGCAGGAAAGGCATTGGCACAAGGAGGTGGTGGATTTTTTTATTTATTTTATTTTGGATTTCTTCCAGGCAGATTTCCCCGCTTAATCTTCACTTTAAATCCGCCCTCATCTCGCTTCCCTAGTCCGACAAAGCCCTTGGGTTATGGCAGGGCAGATGATGCCCAGCACTGACCAGCTTGGAGCCACAACATCAAACAGATGAGCCTTACAGTCTGTGTGTGCACAGGCTCCCACAACATGTGAATGTTTGTGCACTGTGTTCATATAATATAATGCCTCCACAGGCCACGGGTCTGCAACCTTTACTATTAAATGAGCCATTTCTGCTTCCTCTCCCACCAAATTAGACTTGTCTACAGCTGAAGTTAGTTGTATATATAGTTATACTATATATCTAACAGCTGGATTATATTTTATCATTTTTTTTTTTTTTTTTGCATTTGCATTTTTGTGAATAGATGCTCGTGTTCTCCACTGCTTTCCATCTCCTGAAGTGTCCCCAATCTAGCAGCTGTATTTGACTTCTTAAAAGTATATCATCTCTGCTCAGGCTCCCTCAGCAGTTCAGAAATCACTCTGCCACTCTGGAAATGTCTTTACATTACATTTTGTTTTCGTTGTTTGCTTGTTTCTTTAACATATATAAAGCATACAGGTAAGCCAGCATTGTTGGAAGTGAAAGTAAATGAATAGGTCCAAATATAAAAATAAAAATGACATTTGTTACGTAAATAACATCATCTTCTCCTTAAAAGCGAATTAAACCATTTAATGCATTTAGACTTAAAAATAAGTTGTTCTAAGTTTGTTCTCCACCTCTGTGGCAACAAAAAACAAACCCATGTTGGACGTTGGCTAATCCATCTGAAACTTGAGCTCTTTGAGGAGGGTGTTGGATTAAATGGTGTTCAACTGATGCTACAGTAGCTAATCCACATACACAGACATATTTATTATATTGGCTGATATGGATTGCCCATTTTTCACAAGTTGAGCTACAGTGATAATGATTACAAATCCCATATAGGCTGTCCCACATCTGTCCTATGTCTACCTCTAAGGTAGAAAGTGTGAAGGATGATGTGATTTTTTTTTATCATCACTGTACACAGATTGCTTATCATTAAGCTTCAGTCTCGTATATTCCTGTTCGGCAGGTCAGCCCCACTGTGATTATTCATCAGCCAGCGTGACTGATCATATCAGTCGGTACGGGATGATGCATAACTGTATTGTCCCACAGTGATTCGACGTTAGGCATCATCCCATAAACTTGTTTTCCTGAAGGCATTGTTATGAATAATGAACTCAGGTACTTTCTGCTCTCTCGAGCCCTTCAGCTGTTTTGGTTTCAACGCGACAACCTGACTCATGTTTAATCACAGGGTTGAGAGGTGAATTCTGATATTGTTTTGAGCAGGTGTGGCATGTGATACTGCATCAGTAATTCAAAGGCCACTCATTCAAAAGCGTATCCATCTACTCACAGGGAATACGGACCAAAAAATGATATCCCTTCATTGTGGAGCTCACAAATTTCTCCTTTCAGTTGACGTGTCAGGGTTTTGTGTACTATAATTACGGCCATGCCAGAGTTTGTGACAAATTTAATTATTAATTTGAAAATAATAACATCTAATAGCTGCTAGTTTAACTACAGGGACTGTCTGGATAAAACCATATATCATTGTATATGTAATTTTACATTGTTCTGTTATATATTATTATCATTTTATCAATTTATGACTTGACCCATAGGAGTCCTGAAGCTCAGTGTGATGGCTCTGGCTGTCACCATCTTGGCAGTGCCAGT
>JASGAT010397381.1:12574-24419 GCA_030220025.1 Chelon auratus | reverse complement strand
GGCCCTCCTAGGGGTCGTGCCCCCCACTTTGGGAACCACTGCTCTAATCCCACACGTCATCTGACTGTGCATGGCGCTACTGCATTGAATGAAAGAAGTGAATATTAACATGCACACATTGAGACTGAGCCAGGTTTCCCTAGCAACGGGTTCTGTTGTGAGACACCCAATAAAATTCTTACTATAAGCAACAGAAGGAGCTCACAGCAGCTATCATGACAAAGGTCATTGCCTTAGCTGTAAGCCCAGGAAACCACATGACATTTACTCCTTTGACTTTTCTTACACACAAGGAGAGTCCCGTCACATGACTGTGCCACTGTATTATGTGTCTCGCACTGAACGCACTGGATTTAACTTGGAGAAATTAAACGGGATATCTCTATGAACACGGGAGGACTTAACAGCCTTTTTGTGTCTCTCTTTTTGGTCCAGATCAAAGCATGAAGAGGACAGAAGGTAAAATAAAAGAAGTGTCTTTTGAACAGTAGCAGCAACTTTTATCTTTTAACTAATTCTTCTCCCCATTCCTTTGCTTGTTTATAATCTTCCCCCTTCTGATCTGTTCTCCTCCCGTCTCCCCTCACCACGTTTTGTCTCTTCCTCTCTATCTCCATCTCCACCCACCCGCCGGTCCCCCTCAGTTCTCCTCTGGCATCAGCTGTGCTCCTTTACCTGCGACACTCTGGCATTAAGCTCAGGGACTCCAAGGTCTTCCCCGGTCTGAGCACAGAGAAGGAGAAGTGGCCCGCTTTCTTAAAGACGAAAAAGGTAGGATTGCCTTCTCTTGGTCTCAAAGCCTGTCCGTTATAACAGAAACTTCACGTACAAAGAAGTAGCTGCAACCATAAAGAAGAACTGAACATCTTCCTGTGTATTTTTGTTTAGTCTGTGTTCTTGTAGCTCACATTGCCCTCATCTTTTTACTCCGTCTGACTTCTATAGTAAAGGTGGTTATCACCTGGTGGTTTTTAAAATAATCAGATGTCAGTTTCCTAATCAGCAACCCTGATCCATCTCAGAAACTAGAGCAGTTTAACGCAACCATCAATGCTGAAATTGGATAATATATATATATATATTCTCACTCAAAGTCTCTGAAATGAAATGATCAGTTCATTTTTGTGTATGGAGTTTGAGCGTAGCTGCTAAAATCTACACCGAATTTGACAGAAGTCAGTTAATGATAATAAAGTGCGTGCGCTGGTTGTGGGACTTGACTTTGTGGCTCCCCTCTCTGCAGCTGAGTGGCATCAAGAAAGAAAAAGATGGGGAGGATAAAAAGAGAAATCCCATCCTGAAGTACATCGGCAAACCCCGGACCACATCCCAGTCCAGTAAATTCAAGCACTCGCACGCATTTACCACAAGAACACGAACAAACGTAGACAGTGATGTGTTTAGGTGTGTTTTTGTAGCTCTGTTATTATAGCCTGACACCTAAACTCATGGTTAATACGCTAAAAAGCTTAAACATTATCAGTATTTGGTGTGTGTTTATCTATCAACTGTTGTTATCAGCTGATGGTGTTGGTACACTCACTCACCACATTAGAAACATGCTAACGCACACGTGATGCTCTCCCTCATTGTCAGACTGTATTGATTTCTTTCTGTCCTTTGTTCTCCCTCTCTTTCCAGGTTTATTCATTGATCTGTTGAATCTTTATTTTGCCTTGTGTTCTGATTTCATGTTTTTTTTATTTCTTTTATTTTATTTATTTACTTTTTTAGTGTTCCATGTCCCGTTGTCGCCCACCGAAGGTACTCATTTATTTGGTTTTGGTCATTTCGCTTTTGTTTCTATGCTTCAGTTACAGTTTGCTTTTCACTGACACACCTGATTCGCAGATTGATAGCGCACCAGGATTTTCTTTCTGCCGATAATGTGCGTGTACTATTCTGTTACTGTGCAACTAAGTGATACGTGTGCTTGCAGTTCGTCCTGGCAGTGTGAGGAACATCATTCAGCAGTTTGAGAATCACACGGAGACGGGAGAGGAGGGCGGCGAGGGTGTGGACCCCCAGAGGCTGTCCTCTAGCAGCCTGGGAGACGAAATGGACAGGTGCTTGCTATACCTCTTTAACTAGATCATCACGTGCAGGACATGTTCAGAATCAGTTTAAAGTGAGTGGAACGGATCCGCTTGGAAAGCAAAAAAGGGATTAAGCGAATCACTCTTTATGCTCCCTCCTCCAGCCCCACAGCGTCAGTGCGTCTGGCACGTAGCGAGTCGCTGAAAGCTCAGGGGGAGGGTCGCCGGCGGGGAGTCGCCTCTGGTGCAGAGTCTGTGCCCCGCTCTCGCAGTGATGTGGACATGGAGGACTGCGGGGAGGAGAGGGAAGGTGCGGGCCTCAGGCCGCTGCAGCACAGCGCCTCGTCATCAGCGTCCAGCAACTCTGCTCGGTAAAGATTCAAGAAACCGGACTCCTCAGGGAGCTCTCAAAAGTTACCTCTGGAAATCTTCTTTTTTTTTTTATTTTTGCAGCCGACAGACACGGCTCAATTTGTCTTCAATTAAATAACCCTCACAGAGTCACAACTCAGCTTTTAGGGAGAACTTTACACCCTTGACATTACCCCTACAAGTCTAGGTTTTTACCTCATGCCATCTCTCTCTCCACTCTCTCAAACTCAGGTCTCTAGAGAACCCTACACCCCCATACACCCCTCGGTCTAGACGCAGGTGAGTTACACTGCGTTCCCCATGAGAAGACTGATGATAGATGATCAATTACTAGACATTCTAGTGAAAATCTTGACATTGAAACGAGAAAGAAACGTCATCTTTCACCATCTGCCAGTGTCAAGTCATAGAAGATTATCACGAGTTCACGTTTGTTTGTTTTTTCCCTTTGTTTCTCCTGCTTTCTGTCCGCCACTCCAACTCTCTGTGTGTTTATCGATCCACCTCCTCTACTCGTGTGTGTGTGTGTGTACGAATGTCTAGGAGCGTGGACTCATCACTGGCCCTGCTGCCAGATGCCACGTCGCTGGAGGAGGAGGTTTATGACGGTCAAAACTGGCAGGACACGGTTACCCCCCAGCTCCTCGCAGAGCTCAGCCCGAGAGAAGTGGATAGACAGGCAGTCATATATGGTGAGATTTCATTTCAGTAAAGATTTTAGTAACCTTTACTTTGCAAACAAACATATTACAGTTTCTGTATCATATGTCTTATAACCTCTGTACCTCTATAAACCCTCCTCACATCTCCTCCTCCTCTTCAGAGCTCTTCACCACTGAGGCGTCCCATCTGCGGACCTTGCGAGTCCTGGACCAGGTTTTTTTCCAGAAACTGAGATCTGTGCTGAACTCTGACGAGCTCGCCTGCATCTTTCCGAATCTTCCCAAGGTCTACGAACTCCACGGTGAGTGTGCGTGAATGTGTCTGTCACGGGTTTTATGCACAGGTAGCATGGAAAGGAATGAAAAACACACAGTGCGCATTTCTGGTTGTGGTTTCCTTCCCTGGAAGAGTGTCGCTGATATTTGCTTCTCTTTTATTTTCTCTAATTGTCTGTTTGCTGAGTCGTGCTGTGTTATGTGTGTTCAGGGCTGCTAGTTGCTGTGTAAATAATATTAAGTGCAGCAAATACTAAGAAAAGGTCATAAATGTAATCTCAGCTTTACAAAGTCAATATGTATTCTAGGCTTTAAATTTCAGCCATGGAGACATGTTGTGTCTTGCAAAACGTTGTCAGTCATTTATGAGTGACATTAACAAAGTGCACGTTTCCTTGCCGTTTTGTTTCTTCCTTAATGTTTCTTCTGTATCACTTCTTTGCAGCAAGTCTGTGTGAGGCAATGAAGAAGCGACGAGAAACTCCTATTGTTCAGGACATTGGGGATGTTGTACTGGCCAGGGTGAGCTGAATGCATCCATTTTAATCTTGTTACCCCAACATGAACCTTGTTTACGTGAAGGATGCTGACAGCGGTGTGCGTTTTCCAGTTCGAAGGTGCAGCTGGAGATGAGTTTCAGGAACAGGCGTCCCAGCTGTGCTGCCAGCAGTCTCAGGCTCTGGAGCTCATCAAGAACAAGCAACGGAGAGACCCCCGCTTCGCTCACGTAATCCAGGTACGCAAAACCAGACATCACTTGACCGAATACCATCTACATCAGGGCTGCCCAGTACGCCGATCGCCAGAGGCGGCCCTGGCTAGATTGACGCCCTGGGCGAACCATCCCTTATTATATTATTTGTATTATTTTATTATATATAATCTTAAATACAAAAAGATAACAAGTACAGAGAAACAACTAGATAAATAAATGCACAAAATTGCACAAATCCTCCATCACAGGATCTAATAACCATGCTTGAAAAATCCCTGAAGAAAGCTAAAAAAATAAATAAATAAAAAACTAAATAAAAAAGGTTCCTGCACTAATACAACTATTTCGTATTTAGCATTTTATATACGACTTTTGATTTGCATCATCCTAATACCATCTGAACGGTTATGATAACACACCAGTTTTGTACATAGAGAAACAGCAGATAATTAACATAATCTGAATTCAGTGCTCAGACTGTAGCAGGTTTTTCAACCTGGGTTTTTCACCCTGTTTACAACTGGCATTAACATTAACAACAGGTGGGAAGTGCAATTGCCTCAATTCTAATAGTTGCTAGTTCAGCAAAACTAAAAACCAAATACATTGTCTTCTGTGGCTAATAGCAACATATTAGCAAGAGGCTAATAAAAAGCCTATAGTCTACTGTCACTCACGTCACTCATAGAAATCTGTATACCTTTATCTTTTGCCCGTTTGTCCTCTTCTTCTTTTCTTGTTTTTCTGAACTGGGCAACTGATGCTTCTTTGGTCTTTTACTTTGATCCATGATGAAGAGGAAGATGAAGACATCATTAACTTTTTTGGTCATTTTTCACATAACCCAATTAATTACATGTAGGTATGGGTCTATGAGTCTATGTTAATTTTAGGAATGAAATACAATTTATTTGGAAGCAGTTTGTGTTGTGTGGCCTGGGATCAGTCTATCCCTCACTCCCCTCCTCCTTCCCAACCTCGGCAGTCGGAAGTTGATCCCCCGCCCTCCTCCCCCTTGCCTCTTCTGACACACACACACACACACACCTGTATGACTGTCAGCAGCAAGTTGACGTGAGGGCGCCCCAGCGCCCACTACACTAACTTAACTTTTTTTTTTTTACGGCGCTCGTGCGCCCTCACATGGATTGCGCCCTGGGCGGTCGCCCACATTGCCCTTAGCAAAAACCGGCCCTGCCGATCGCGAGGGTAGTGGGGGTAGATCGAGTGCTATTGGAAAAAAATGTTTTAGATGTTTAGATGTCTCTCTCTATATATATATAGGGGTGTGACAAGATTTAAAAAAAAAAAATTAATCAGATTAAATCGATTAAAATGTGATTAATTTTGATTAATCACATTTTAATCGCAAAACAATATTTGCCCCCCCCAAAAAAAAAATTAATTTAAATTAATTTTAGTGGATGAGTGGATCAAATAATAGACAGAGACATGAATATTGGAAACTCAAGCTCTTTTAATGTCTGGAAGATGACAATGACAAATATTATCCATCTCACAAAATTAACACGGTCTTGTATTTTTGTTAATTAATAGTCTACGTCAACGGTAGATGCTCTACGGTGTCAAACACACGGCCAGTGGGCCAAAAGCAGCCCGCCAGAGGGTCTAATCTGGCTCTCTGCATGAAATTGCACAGTGTGAAAGTTGCATAGGAGATGGCAGTCTTTCAATGAAAATAATTTGTCCACTGTTTTAGCGAGAGAAGTGGACAGAACACTGAGACCCAGGAATACAACAGCAGAAATTTCATTTTTTTAAAGGATAACTTATTAAATGTAAACATTTACTCGTTCTTCTTTGCACTAAAACAAATGTAGTTAAATGTTGTTATTTATAGTTTATTATGCTGTTATGTTACTGGTCCAGCCCGCTTGAGATCAGATTGGTTTGTATGTGGCCCCTGAACTAAAAGAGTTTGACAGCCCCTGTCTACATAGTAGCACAGATGGATATTTGTCTCTCTTTTTACCGGCTTCACTGGCTTCATGAAGAAGCCTTTTTGATTTTTCATACAAATCATTTCAGTAAAAGGCCAAAACATGTCCTTACTCTGCAAATGAACAGTTTTTTTCTTCATGCCTGCCTGTATTTTTCCTCAGGAGTGTGAGGCGAGCCCTCTCTGCCGGAGGCTGCAGCTCAAAGACCTGCTGGTGTCCGAGATGCTGAGACTCACCAAGTACCCTCTGCTGCTGGACAACATCATTAAACACACAGAGGGTGAGGAGTCAGGAGACTGTCTCAGTCGTCAACAGAGGAAACCTTGACAGAATGAGATCGTTTTAAAGAAAGATACACTTGTTTTTTCCTGTAGCTGGTTCTTCGGACCTCCCCTCACTCCAGCGAGCACAGGCTTGTTGTCGAGGGATACTGCAGGCTGTCAACGAGGACATCAGGGACATGGAACACCGGCAACGCCTCAGCCAATACCAGCGCAGACTGGATGCTGGCCCTCAGTTTAAGGTGACAGTTTCATTTAGCCGTTTAGCTGGTTTTGTTGTTGTTTTAAATGAAACAAAATTAAAATTATTTGTTTGTATCTCACAGACTATGGACCTCACCACAAAGAGAATGATTCACGACGGTCCTCTCACCTGGAAACTTAGCAAAGACAAGCAGATGGGTCAGTATTGTTGGGGTGATGCATAGAGTCTCATCTGTTTGGTTCCTTACGCTCTGGTCACATGTCTCTGTGTCCGTCTACCAGAGATCCAAGCGCTGCTGCTGTCAGATTGCCTGGTCCTTCTTCAGAGGGGCCCGGACGATCGGCTGCAGCTGCGCTTTCCGTCCCGCTGGCTGGGAGGAGGCGGAGGAAGCAGCGGAGACAGCAAGACCTCTTTCAGCCCTGTGGTGAAGCTGGACTCGCTGCTTGTTCGCTCAGTAGCTACAGGTACCCCTACGGCGTCTTTTTAGAAGGGCAAAACATTTAAAATAAATCATTGTTTGTCTAATATCATTTACATCTTGTTGTCCCTCTCCAGACAACAAAGCCCTGTATGTGATCAGCACCACAGAGAGGCAGATCTATGAGCTGGTGGCTGGGACGTCGTCAGAGAAAAACACGTACGCTCTTTTCTGTGATTGACAGTGGGAAGGCATGCTGAACATCGTGTCAGCGTTTTGTGGGCACGCGTTAACTTTGGATTTTTGTTTTGCAGTTGGAAAGATTTACTCGAAAAGAGCATCTCTTTGGCTGGCGGTTCATCTCCCCAGATCAATCACGGGTCGACGCCTATATCGTGAGTAAATTTGACGTTCTCAACAAAAAGGTCACTTGATTTCTTTCGGATATGTTGTTTCTTATATATAACGGATTTAGCCGTGAACTGGGTGATGTCTTATGTGTGCTTACTGTGTGTTTCATCTAAAATGAAGCTAAAAAAAGGCAACTTTTCTCTTGGGTGTGGGGTGAAATGTCTTCAAGAATACTCATACAAGTCCAGTTGCCTTTGGTTTAGATTGACTGTGACCTGAAGCTTCACAGACTGACTGTGTTGTTTTCCCGTGTCCTACAGTTCCCCCAGTCTACGCAGTGCGTCTCCAATCTCGACGGGCAGCAATGTCGGCGGAGGTAATAACCGTACTCCGAACATATCAGCCTGGCCGTCTGACTTGAAGGATTCTCTCTAACCCCAATGTCCAACTGTTTGAAATCTCCCAGACAACTCTATAACGGAGCAGTCGGAATCCCTGGAGACGCACTCCTCCAACGACGACGCTGTCCTCTCGGACAACACACCCATGGACCAGTCGGGAGCTTTCATCTGTGGGGAAACATCCGTCCCTTGTGTGGCAGAAGCTGCTTTAGAAGATGGTAGGAATAATCCACAAGCAACAGCTCATTCATTTTCTGTGACTGCGTGCCCTCTGGAGGGTGGCGGAGGGCTGGGTACACCCTGGACCGGTCGCGTCTCCATAGAAGCAACAATTATAATGCTCAAAAGCTGGTCTTTATTTCTGTCTTGTGTTGACTTAAATCTTGAATCTCAAGAAATCACAAAATCTTGTCGTCATTTTTTGCGTTTGTCTGTTTGTGCCGTCACAGTTGAGACACTCCGGCAGCTCATATTACGGGACCTCGAAGAGGACGGCTGGAGCCACGATTCGGACGACACGCCCACCAACGAGACCTCCAATGAGAGGAGCTCGTTCGGTGAAAGGCAGCGGCCGCTTTCTCTGGAGACCATCCTGAAGCTGAGCACCGACGACTGGGACGCCGAGCCGGAGGACGTTCCTCCCTCGGACAGGGGGCAGGTCGGCGTCAAGGTTGTGAGGACAGGTAACGAATCACACGAAGAAAGTTTGGCCGAGGATCGCCTCAATCTCTCTTTATCTGAATGCTGATTGTTTGAAAATAAATGCCCCACTGTTTCCCGTCAAATGAACATTTGTGGTGTTGATTTAAACCTGGGTGTCTGTACTGGCTGCCTTCCTTTGCATGTCTCCTCCGCTACACTGGTTCGTCTGCTTACAGTAAAGAACACAATTACACGCTTGTTCCTTTATCTCAATTCTTCACCTCTTTACACTCTTCAAAACACACATCTATCCTCTGTGTGTAGCTGTGGTTGCGGGTCCTCCTTCCTCTTCTTCTTCTGTCCCTGATGATGCCACCCTCCCCTCCGATCAGTCCTCCAAGTCAAGAGGCGAGGCCCAGACGCAGGGTAATAATGACCGGATTGGTCAGCTGCTCTGTTTTTTTGTTTCAATCAAACATGAGACATCCAATTTAACTAGTAGATGTAGTACATATAATCTCGGTGTTCATTTTACCCCTGAACTCGCTCACAAATGCACCATATCACATCTCTGCGCTCTAGGGAACACTTTCTACCTGATAATGCCTACGGAGCAGGGAGAGAGCGTCACTGACGATCTCAACGACCCTCCCACCCCCACCGCCACCCACTTCCCCCAGCCTGTGGAGGAAGTGATGTTGGCGCAGATGCAGGCGGACGAGGAAGCGCTAGCCTGCCTGCCGGGGTCCGACCGGCCGGAGGGAGTGGAAGTGTGCCAGGTGAAGCCGCAGAGTCACGTCATCAAGAACGTGGATGAGATTTTTCACACCATTGAGGGGCTGATGAGCAAGTTGCGGCAGTTGAAGGTGAGTCGGTGTTGAGGCAACGAAGACGATTTCAACCTGAATTGTCTGAGTTGTTACTGACTCAGACTACAGAGGTTTTAAAATTTCTACCCAGGTTGCATCGCACATGTCAGTCTGCACACACTGCATGACTTGAAAATAATAACGCAACAAACATAAGCTACTTAATCTGTACGTTTTCTGACATAATCCTACAGATTTTAAATCCTAAACCCTAATGTTTCATATTGATCAGGGCAAACCAGATGAGACGGCTGTGAGTTTGAGAGGTTTAAGTGTGGCTCTGTTAACACTCATGGCGCCAGATCATCTATGTTAAACACGAGTACCGACGAGCTTGTGTCAATTTGACTACGGCAACAGCCCAGACTCTGTGCAGAACCTAATGCCGTGGCATTTCCGGCTGCTTCTCCATCTTAGCAATTTTTGAATCGATTGTTTCGGACCGCTAAAGGTGGACCACCATTTGTATGACTCCTCTCCGTCAAACTTTCAGCAAAAGTTTCAGTCGCCATTGTTGAAAGTGAAGCAGGAAGTAGAAACAAAAATGAACCCGACTGGCAAAAAAAAGACACGGCGCCGACTCGGGTTTGGGTGGCGTTGTTACAGATTGAGCCAGACTGATGAGCGCACAAGTATAAATAGCTCGCACCGGAATCTCTGCTTAAGATCTGGACCTGATTTCTCCTCAGGTTGTCACCAGTATTTTGACATTAAAGCTTCATCTGTAGTTGCTCGTCCCTTCTACGCCGTGGCTCCGGACCCTAGGCCGTAACCTGAAGTGAACCTCCCCAGAAATGCACAGTAACGTCTTCTCTGTGTTGCTGTGATTTCACTGAAAGTCACTGTCGATCCACATTTATCAACTTCAACTCCAGCATGAGCCGCTTAGCTGACCAGTCGCCGCCTAGTGTTTAAGTGGTGTAATTACAGAACAATGCCGACACACCAGTGCACAGTGTAGGCTCTGTGTAGACTGCAGGTGTTGCAGGACTATTAACCTTTAAAGCTTTAGGGAAACCCACAGCCAAGTCTGTGTTAAAGCAACAGCTTGTCAATGTGTTATTTAGACTGAATCCTGATTAAAAAATTGTAAAATTGACCCACTGAAGTTCAACACAGAATCCTGCAGCTCTTTTGTGGCTCGGATTTTCGCCTAAAGCTTTCTCTGCAGAACTTAACTGTGCTTCGTTTGTTAATGGAAAATGTTGGTGTTTCACTCGTCTGTTAACAGGAAATAGAGAAAGCCCACCACAAGCTCCTAGAAACCCTCAGAGATCCCTCCATCAGTCAAGAGTCGGGGGACCAACAGTGTCGCTCAGTCTCCAGGACGCCATCTCTAGATCGCTGCTCAGGAGATGGTGAGTCTGCTCTGAATCTGCGTCCTAAACCTTTACTAACATATCCAGAGGATGCAGTTTCACCTATGTGGCGCACTAGATAACATTTTTTTTCTTTTTTGCTGTTGGACCCGAACAGGTAAAGAAGGGAGTCCAGCAGAGCCCAAAATTTTGTCGACTGGATTCTGAGGACGTTGGATGTGACTTCATCTTGACTGCTGGCATACAGACGCACCTTTACGTACCCACTGTCAGACTCTTATCACCCTCGACATGCCACCTTTCACCCCTGCACGCACCAGCCAGTGGCGCAGAACGTCAAAAAGACCATCGCGACCCCTTTTTCCCCTTTTTTTTTTTTTTTTGTTTCTGTCGCCCTGGGATACCGGGACAGGTGGTCGGACTCGCCAAGGTTTCCGAGGTCTCCGTCGCCTCTGACTTCCACCGCACCATGAGGGAATACAAGGACACTGAAGAAAAAGTATGAAGGAACAAAAAGACAGAAGACAAGTTGACTGGTAATGGAAGGAAAAAAAAAAAAAGTCGGAAGTATTGAAAGTGGGAAAATGACCAAGTCGGATATTAGTGAAGGAAAATGACTTTGTATGTATCGCTTTGAAGAGCTGGTTGAAGGAACGGAGCAGAGAAGTGTTGAAATGTTTAATTTAAGGAAAAACCCGAGGGACCCGTCACCCCAGCACTTTACCCACAATGCATCTCTCTGTCAAATACGTCCTCTGTGGACAGATCAGGGACTGGAGGATTCAGGCTCCATTTAAGCGGAGGGGGAGGGGCGACGCTCGAGCCAAGATGGCCTCCTGCGGCCACCCTCCCCTCCCCCCCAGTGGTTGCTTTACACTGAGTTCACCTGGCACCTCGGCCGAAGGACTGTGTCTATATAATTCAGGTTATTTGCACTGGGTAAGGAAACCAACTTCACACAAGCACCGCGTAAACCGTCGCTCATCTCAGACACCCACTGTGGAAGAAACACTAGCGTTCAGGTTGCTCACGTGCTTCGGCTGTCTTTTAAGCTGCAAGAAGGCAGTTCACTGGCGCGGCGTAGTTCATTCGTCAGTGCAGGATTCATGTCGACCGCTCGGTTTTATTTCAGAACCACTCGTGCGCTGTTTACTACTGAAGCGCTGGCAGGTTTTCTTTTCAGCGCTGCTTCAGAAGCGTGCAGGGATCTAAGCTCTTTTGATCATGTAAATTTTTTTTTTTTTTTTTTTTGTTAAGTTTAAACATTCAGGAGATTTGTGGATGTTCTGGATTCAAGACAGGCGGTGTTGACACGTGAGAGGAAAGACGGGCAAACA
>JASGAT010397381.1:0-12550 GCA_030220025.1 Chelon auratus | reverse complement strand
AAAAAAAAAAAAACGCCAAGTATTGCAGCGGCATCGCCTGCCTGAGGTTTGACCGTGCATCCTCCGTTGCACATAGTGTAAATGCGTAGTGACTTCCCTGGTAAATACTGTGAACCAGCATCTCCACCCCATCTGTAAACACCCCATACATAGTGTTTCTAACCTCCCAGCATACTGACCACGCTGTGAAAGGACTGCATTCTTTACCAAGTAGCTTTACAGCAACACAACCCCATCCACAGATTTTATTCAACAGGAGGAAGATAGAGCTTTGTAGGAATAGTTTGACATTTGGGAAACACTCTCGCTTTCTTTCCAGTCCAGAGAAGTGGCTGACCAAGCAGAAAAACTGGAAGATGGCCTTGTCCAAAAGCAACTAAACCAACCTATGAGTGCCTCTGAAGGTCACTAATTTACTTCCTGGAGTAGTGGCTTCCAGGAGTCCAACATGTAGCTTCCTCTAACACTATTGTGTGAGATATAACACGATGATGAGTAGCCATGTTAGCAGGTGGATTTTTGCCACCTTTGGACTGAAAAAGCAGAGCCCCTTCTCCCCCATTTCAAGTCGTCGGGCTACGTTAATTTAGCCGTATGTAACGCACATGCATGAGAGCGGCACAGAAGCATATTTCCCAGAAGTCAGACTATTCCTGTGACTATTTTTGGATGATATTTGGGAGTCGTCGTCCTTGAGCACACGTAACCAGCACAGACTGACACTAAAGCCATGTGCTTTTTGACTTTTTCCTCAAACTACAGCTTATTGGTCTGCTACTACTACTATTACTACTAATAATAATAATAATAGAAAGGTGAAATCCTACCTCTTCTGTTGACATTTATTCCAGCAGTCAATGCTGAGAGACATTTTTTTGTTCCCCATTTGAATTGGTCCATGAGTTACACCGGTCATGTTTTTTATTTTATAAGATCATTTTGTAAGTCTGGAAAGTCTTAGATAATAACTAATATCACCCCCCTCAGAAAGAAGGAAAAAAAAAAGCTGAAAATATCCATCTACCTAGATCCTGACCCTCTGGGTAGCTCGTGGAGAAATGATGCACGATGACATGGCACTACACTATCTTTTAAACTGACACAATATGTGTAATTCGTGGCGCAGTCCCACAAATGTTGATTCTGACCATCAACTACCGTACAGTAATGAGGTAGAAACTACCGTTAAAAATAAGGTCCCACGCAGATCCACCGGAAGTGGCCACACATCACCTCTCTACACGGCAGAAAGAAAATCCGTATTTAAACCATTACAAGTAAACAAGTAAACAACTTGTGACCAAGTGTGTAAATGTGTTGTTTTTTTTTGCTGTTATTTTTTTTTTCTTCCAACCACTCGTCGGGCAGAAACACTGGACTCAATTAGATTTGAGCTGGTTTCAAATACTAACTGAGGAGTCTGTCACCAGCTTCAGGATTATTTACAGCGACACTACCGCGCACCAAACTGAACCAAACCGGGAGCAGGTTCCACTCTACGCCGTCAGCTCGCCGATCCTGCCTTCGACGCAACGTTTCACTGTCTGGCGGGGAGGTTTCCACTCTTCAGCCGTGTCGCTCTCTGAAAGAGGAGCGGCTGTTTTGTATGTACAAAGAAAATGAAATGCAACTGAGAAAAAGGAAACAAGAAATGATAGCAGTGCTACTGATCGTCGGCTGATTTTTTTTTTTTTTTTACATAATTGAAAATGGAATTTGTTGTTGCTAAAATGTAAAATTGTTCTACCAAAGTGAAATATTTCTTCTGAGGACACTTTCTTCCTTCACGCTTCGGACGTTGATTGTCAAGCACCTCAGACCTGGACCTGGAGATGGTTCAATCAAAAAACAAAAAAAATCTTTCCATTCATTTCCTCCCCATCTCTCACTACACTATTTTTTCACCTCCACTTTCTACCTCTACTCTTCTGTCTATCTCCAGTGACTTCTTTTTCATCCCTTTTCATCTTGTACATTGACACAAGCGCCGTAAAGAAGCTATAACTGATTCCATTTATTTTTCTTTTTAAATATCTTGCACAAACAAAACTTCCCTGCACAGTGCAAACTACTGTATGCATAAACACTAGTTTCATCTCGTTGTCTTTTTACTTTGTGTCTTTTTTTTAAAGAAAAAAAAAATTCTTGTTCACACGTGTAATATAGAGATCAGACCCACTTGTTTTATATATGTTAATTTTGTTCTGTAAAGCCTTAGTCCTCGTATTCGATTTTATTTTTGTAGATATGATTAAAAAAAAAAGGATGTATAAATTATTTTCTTCTCCTTTTTGTTTTTAAAATTGGTGAGATTGTTAGCTGCACAGAAGGAAGGAAATAAAAAAGAGCTCCTGTCTCAAATTCATGTGTTTTGTGAGATTAAAAAGAAATTGGATAAAGAAAAGCACTTGTGTGAATCGTGAGTTTCTGAACCACTGCTGTCGTTTGGATGTGCTGTTTATGTCCAAATTCATGCTGCTTAACCACCCCTCTAAATAATTCATCAGAATCACATCAGAAATTACATGAGGGGACCTTTTTTTTTAACCTTCAGAACAGAAATAAAATATTTGCCTTTATTTTTATGAAAGTGGATTAAGTTCAAATCAATAAAATAACATCCTTTGTTCAATACGGAATGTTGGGGGGCCTGCAATTGGCAAAGGAAAAGGGAAAAGATTGGGGCTTAATTAAGTTTTATGCTCTGTGAAGCTGAAACGTTCCTAGTGATCCTCCTACTGTGGAAATGTGACCGGAAATTAAGTATTCCTAGCTTCAAAATAAAAGCTTGAGTGATAAAGGTTATAACAAACAATTGGACTAATTGGATTGGCGATATAGTCTTAATATTCAGTATGTTAAATTCCTAACAGTCGCGTTAGACATCCAATTGATATGTTTAGCTGTTATAATTTTATATATTAGAAATTCCACAACTCAGTTTTGTCCCGACCAGTTTACCTTACAAGCTATTCTGTATAAGCAGCAGCCTTTCGGCCACAATTACCATAAACCCGCATGGTAAAATGGTCAACCTTATAGCAAAAACAAAAAAAAAGCCTTGGTCTCCATAGCTACCAAGGTGGGAGGAGTCACGGCCAAGATGGCTACCACTACACTGGCCTGCTTTGAGCTTCAAATCTTGTTACATTATGCTAATTTAACAAAACAAAACTGTTGTAATTGTCTTCCTCCCACTGCCTTTATCGTGTATATAGAAAGACGTTAAATTGTTTTCCATTTTAAAGACAGATTTGTGGTACTGCGCATGTTTTTTTAAGGTTTTGGTCGCTTGGGCCACCGTAGGCTACATGTTTTATTTTGAAAATCCTCACCGGATGCAGTGACTACACTATTTCCTACTTGGCTCTTTATGGCTTTCAGCCGGTGCCGGATTTGCCCACACACAGACCCCCTCCCCTCAGCTCAGCGGGGCTCCGACCGCCACACAACAGATGCGAAGCCGGGATGAGGTGCGTGTCGCTGCCTGTTGTGCGTCTTCGGTGCATCGATTTAACCTCGCGGCGGAGAAGCGAAGCAAGCAAACTGAGCGAGAAACGAGAAAGAGCGGAGCCACGTCCGCGGCCGTAGATGCGCGCGGCAGCCCGGGAACAGATGAGAGTCGGGAGAAAGTGAATTTGGACGCACTTTTTGCTCGGAGCCGTCGGCTCTGAAGTCGCGCTGCCGGCCGGCTCTTTGTGCTGCGGGCGGCAGCGTTTCCATTTTGGGCAGAGAGGTAAGACCTTCCCGCAGGCATTCTGGGTAAAATGTGTTGTTACTCCGCGAACTAGAGATTATCGTGCAGGTTGTGACTCGAACGCAAAAACAAAAACTGCAAATGCTGCTTTTTTTCTTTTCTTTCTTCTTTTTTTTTTGATGAACTAGAAAAGAAAAACGTTGTTTAGGAACTGCTTTTATTTATTTGTCCGCAACATCTCGCCTGTCAGGACTGATGAGCTGGCAGATACTGATGCACTGAATCTCTCTACCAGTGTGATCGCGCACGCCGGTGTGCCACACTCAAACCCGGAGCTCATTTGTCGAGTTTCTTCCTGTGGGCTTGATCGCTTTTTGCGCTTTTACGCACGCCGTGCCAGAAGGAAGAGTTCGCACGGCGCGCCTGCCGAAGATTTCCTCCACTGTGGTCTCGTGCGTGCTGAGGTTGCCGTGTGGTCACCAGTCCGCTGCCCGGAGCGGCATCACTTCATCCTGGGCGTGCGCTGCTTTGTCCCACTGAAATCAACACGACGGCCATCGCGAGCTTTGGCTTCCACTGATTATGTCTGTAATTTAAAGTCGTTGGAGCTGGGTAGTGTTGCCAGGAGATAGCAGCCACGCCTCGCTGCTGGCCCGCTGCCGCCCTGAGGCCTCTGGAGGCCCCTGGGAGCCGCACAAGCAGGCTCTCGATCCCTCAGCACAGAGGCGGTCCTAGCCTATTTAGCACACTGGGCAAACTTCGAGAAATCTTGATGGTGTACATGCTGCTTTAGTATTAACTTCATAAGTTCCTGTTTTATTTTACAGTGTTTCCTGGTGTCATTTTAAATACACAGTAGTCTACTGTAGAGGTCTAGCTACTATTTGATAGATCCCTGCTCCCCTAATGTAATCAACCTGCCCCCGTCCACATCTCCCACTTCATCTGTGACTGAGAAGCCCATGAAGCAAGACTGCCTACTCTTTAGAAAGCTGGAGGGTGTCCACTACTACCCACAAAGTGAAATCCTATCAAACCGAAGGGACGCGGGTGTGCAGGGCGATAGAAAACCAGCCACACGAATGTAGCGAAAGTTCAGATTTTATTTTTTGAGCGCCTGACAGTAAGCCTCCCAGGGTGGCTGCCCGTGCCGCCCACGCCTAAATCCGCCCCTGCCTCGGCTCGACCTGCAGCACAAAACACCCATCTGAGCAAGCGTTTGTAACTAAAGGGACAACACGCACATGCCGGCTAAGAACATCAACTTGACTGGAGTGGCATGACCTGAATCTCTCTTTAAAAAGTGCACTTATATCTAGCTGCTTTAGCAGAAATTCACATCAGCGCTCCGAAGATGTTAAGGCAAACACTTCTGTCAGTAATTTACACTGCTCCAGTTGCACTACAGTCGTCCCGCTTCCGCGTTGCATGTGGGGAGTCTCGCAGCCCGGATGAAGCCGAGCATTGGAGTTATAAATCAATCTGTAGTGGAGTGACTACAGCGAGAGAGGCTCGCCCCACTGCAATCGATGTGATCGACGGTCTCAGGCGGGGTGAGGGGGAGAGGGAGAGGAGAGAGAGAGACGGGTTCTGTTTACATATAACACAACAAAAAGAAATTCAACACGTAGCTGCACAAACGTGCTCGTCGCATGGCTTACAGTGTCCACTGCCTCAGTGTGCCTGGATACTGAGTACTGTCTGTTTTACATTAATCTTCTGCTTGCTAGATGGAGACGGTACGGATTATGTTTCAGCCCTGGTGGTTTACGTTGTAACCCCACTCTCATCCTGTTTGGTGTGTGAATCAGGATCAGAGCTCTCGGTGAAATGGCTCACATTTAAATTGTGCTCGAGCCACGGCACCAGACCTGGATATCATTTTACGTCTGTAACGTTTATGAGTTCTGCACTCGCTCTCCCATTTCAGTGTGATGTAGTGGCAGGTATTCCATGCATCTGTCTTTAGCACATGAAAAGTTTGATGGATCACAACAGGGAGAAATATGCTCAACAACACCTGCAAGAATTTATGCAGAACTGCTCCTCAAAAGTGAAGCCACAGCAAGTAGAGCTCCCCCTGGTGACTGGCTGCAGTATAGGTCATAAGCTCCGCCCCCTCCATGTTAGTGGATGGGACTTGGTCGATCTAAAACACTAAAGTACACGTCAAATTATTTATATTCAGTCATTTTAGGTAGTTAATATAATGCTGGTGCATATTGAAGTGTCCATTTTTCAGAGAAGTTTCGTTTTAGTTATTAGACTATAGAAACAGGACGTGACATCACAATGAGTACCAATGCAAGGAAGTGGGAACGCATTGTCAATATTTATATACAGTCTATGATCAGAAAACACTATTCTATTCTACGTTCGTTTTTGTCTCTTGTTCTGCAAATATAAGAGGCTAAAAATAGAGGCTGTTGCGATACTTGATTGCATGTTATCCATGCATAAAGCTTCACATTTATACTTAAACAGTACTGAACGCATTATTTCCACTTAATTAATCCAATGTTAAAAACGGTCCCTGCTTTTATTTAACAATTTTCAACTGCTTTGTTTTGAAAAATCAAAGTTCTTCTAGAGCAGTGGTGCCATTTTGGAACGGAGATCTCACCAGGCTTCTTGTAGATTTTTACCTTATAAACCCACGCATGGGACATGTCATTTCAACATGAGTTCATGGCTTAAAATATTGTATAAAGTGGTTGTTTTCATGCAGGTGAAACATGTTCCGATCCTCATGCTGAGCTTTCTGGGCCGGTTACAATGTGAAAGCTGTTTCATTTACTGTAAACTTTTGCTTTAAAATTCAGTTAAAGAGGAATTTCTTTGATCTGACACTGAATTCAATTGATTTGAAGTTGTTGTGGCTGCGTAACTGAAGCGCTTTCGTCACGTAGCCGTGTTCAGTCAAATACAGAACCTCGTGATAACAAGCAAATGTGGATATATCAATTTGAGGTACTTTCCGTGACCATGTCTATGTGTTGGATAACCTTTTAATAAAGCTCCTAAGCATTATTTAAATAAAGTCTTGAACGCCTCATGTCCCTGCCTACGAAAATGTCCCTTATTGAGGCGTCCATGTGTGAGTCACATGAAAGCCGTTAGCGAAATCTGAAGTGTCTAATGTAGAAGAACTGGAGGCACAAATGGGAAGCACAAGGAAATTTGTTATTAGATTAGGGCTCTTCTCGTTCTGCAGCCAATTTGGAAAAGTATGCCGCCCAGATGAAAACTGAGTTAACAGAACAACCGATGCTAAAGTATGAAGTTGAAGCGAGAAATCCCGTCAGTCAGGATCGTAGCCTGGTGAATGAATGATCTGTTTTTGTCTTCTGAGGTGTGTGGCTGAGGGATAAGGGGAGGAGACGGGGTGCCGTGTTGATGTTCTCTTTACCATGGCAACCGCACCCCCTCCGTCTTTTCTCACCCCTAGCCTCCCATTCATCCCCATTGTAGTAGCTAAGCTCTGTTGCCCCTGGAGACCATGGGGGACAACTGGGGAATGCGGCGTCTCTGGGCGAGGTTGTGTCGCACACATCGGCTCGTGACGAAACCGCCAGAAGAAACAGCAAAAATATATCTGCGCGTGTGAAATTGAGCATCTGCAAGGTCGTGCGAAAGGTTTCAGCGTTGCTCGGTGTCGCTCGTGTGTAAAACTGGAACAATTTAGAGCTGCTCTGATGTTCGGCCTCCACTCCTGCGTCTCCTGCACACTGGAGACTTGTGGCCAAGAATAGAAGTTGGCGTACTTGCCCTTTTATTGGCTGAGAACGTACTCGGGGCCGAATCGCTCGAGTTTGCTCATGAAAACTCCCTCAAAGCGGAAGAATGAGCCCCGCTATGTCCTGTGCTACAGAAAGCACACACACACACTTTCACACACCTCAGAGTGCCAGCACTTTAACAATGCTGTCTCTCTTCTTGGTGCGGTTGTTTGGTATGTGTCCCTCTGAGACCATTTTAAATCTGTCTCACATGACAAATTATCTTTATTTTCTGTCCCCTCCT
This sequence comes from Chelon auratus, assembly GCA_030220025.1. Classification (NCBI taxonomy): domain Eukaryota; kingdom Metazoa; phylum Chordata; class Actinopteri; order Mugiliformes; family Mugilidae; genus Chelon; species Chelon auratus. The sequence continues at coordinate 4,830 of JASGAT010397381.1, read as the reverse complement.
TTTTTCGTTTCTCTCCCTGCCACTGCTTGTTCCTCAGCTCTCCTCTTTAACTGTCCCACACGGTCTGTGCCTTTTTTTTTTTTCCCGAACCCCTTGTATAATGAATCCATCACTTTGTCGTCCTCCCTTCCTTCCCCTCAGGCCTCCAAGATAGATTCCCTCAGGAGTAAAGTGGACTTGCTGCGCCTGCCACTCGCCCTCTCGTCCAAGTCCATCAGCAGCCGCAAGAGCCAGTTGGGCGTGGTCTGGGAGAAGGGCGGCGGCTCGGGGACAGGGGTGACTCTGAAACTCCGCCCACCGCCGGCCACCGACATGGACAACGAGTCGACGTACTCGGGCTACTCCTACAAGTCGTCCCACTCACGGACCTCCCGCAAACACAGGTAAAGGAAAATTTGCTTTTACTATCCACTATTAACTAATTTATTACTCCAGCCTTTCATTTAGTCTTTAAAATGTGACAAAATAGTAAAAAATATCTGTTATAATTTTCTGGAACTAAAGATGCCGTCTTAAAGGGGAACTACCGTTTTTTACAACCTGGACCTTATTTCTGGCATAAAATACCACCGTGTATACCACCCATATAACTTTTGTATTCCTTCGGGAGATAATTAGATCAGCGTATATCCATGTAGTGGGAGTGATTGGGGCACCGAGACGCAGCCTCTAAATAACGCATTATCTGTTGCGAAACTCGTTCATTTCACCAATATTTTGTATTTTTCCGATTCTGAGGTTGTGGACGAACCATAGCAGTAGCAAATTACAGGTAAACAAGTCGACCATTGCGGGTGCGCGCGGCACCCAGAGACGACATCATCCAGGTCAGAAGACATCATCCGGGATGGATGATGATGAACGAGTTTTGCGGCAGATAATGTGTTATTTAGAGGCTGCGTTTCGGTGCCCCAGTCACTTCCACTATATGGATATACGCTGATCTAATTATCTCCCAAAGGAATAAAAGTTAAACAAAAGTTATATGGGTGAGTAAACGATCGTATTTTATGCCAGAAATAAGGTCCAGACTGTAAAAAAAACAGTAGTTCCCCTTTAAAATCCAAATTTCATTAGTCCAAATAACAACTATATTGAATTTGTAATCATCCCCAGTGACCAGCTGTGACGCAGGTTTGATCTCCAAGAAAAAAAAAAAGAAATTTGTTGAATGGAAACTCTTACCACTTTAGAGACATCAAACTGTTTACCAGAGCTGAAGAGGGGAGCAACTGTAACGACACTGACAGAGTAGATTACAGCAACTGGTGCAACAAAGTAACATGAGTTACGAATGTAACCTGGGTTCTATGAATTCACCGTCTCTTACAATCGGGGAGAAAGAAACGGAATCAAGGCAGACATTTTTCCCGATACTCCACGTATAAAAAAGAATGTCTGGAATCAAAGGGGGGGATTGTAATCTAAAAAAGAAGAGCAAGAAGAAAAACATGGATCCCCACTGATGCAGCATTTTCTGTTGGAGAGTGCGGAAATAAGAGAATGGACTGACAGACTGTGGATACGCCTCAATGACGCAGACACATTTGTGTAATTACTCTCACTGTCAGAGGGGAGAGATGAACATTATGCGCTGTTTATAGACAGAACGGGGCAGTTCTACCTACATCTGGTTTTCATGTATATTTCAACAGAATCCCTCACCTGGTTGACTTGCCAGGTGAGAGGTTTAGTACAATAGTTGTTCAAAAATTGTCTTAATGTCTCTGTGGATAATGCACTGCCTGAAGTCTGAAGCAGTTTTATCTAATGTGTCTCCAGAGAGAGAAGGGACAGGCATCACTCCAAGAGTCGGGACAGCAGCAGCCGTGGAGACAAATCCGTCATCATCCAGGCTCCAGGGGAGCCGCTGCTGGACGCTGAGTCCACTAGAGGAGACGAAAGGGTCCGGCCTCTGTTTTACTCCTTTATTCCTGGTGCATGTTTTCTTTAAGGCCCTAGTATGTCTAACACTTGTCTCTCTGTTTGCCTGCAACTTTAGGATGACAACTGGGGCGAGACCAACACGGTGGTCACCGGCACATCCGTGGATAGCGTCTCCAACGAGGACCTGACACGGATCTCCAAGGACTTAGACGAGTCTTTACCGCTCGAATGCCGCCGTTACGTGAGCCCAGCGCTGGGTGCCATTCTGGGCCTCCTCTCCCTGATCACTCCTCTAGCCTTCTTGGCCCTCCCACAGCTCCTGTGGCGGGACACGCTGGACCCGTGCGGCACGCCATGCGAAGGTCTTTACATTTCCCTGGCCTTCAAGCTCCTGATCCTCCTCATCTCCACGTGGGCGCTGTTTCTCCGTCCGCCCAGAGCCACTCTGCCGCGCTTCTTTGTCTTTCGCTGTCTGCTGCTGGCGCTGGTCTTTCTCTTCGTGGCGTCCTATTGGCTCTTCTACGGCGTGCGCGTGCTGGAGCCCAGAGAGACTGACTACAGGGGGATTGTGGGGTATGCAGCGTCTCTGGTGGACGCGCTGCTGTTCATTCAGTACCTGGCCCTGGTGCTGCTGGAGGTCAGGCACCTGCAGCCCACTTTCTGTCTGAAGGTCGTGAGGAGCACAGACGGGGTCAGCCGTTTCTACAATGTGGGACATCTCAGGTTAGTGTGTGAAATCAGGAATCTTTATCTGTTTTTTTTGTTTGTTTTTTTTAAGATTATTTCTGTTTATTATCAGGATCAAATTTCGGTGAAACTTTGCAAATATTTTTGCCAGGGATTAAGGTATTGTTTTATGTATGATTAACTTTCTAGATTCTTTGGGTCAAGACAAATGAATCCAACTGGATAACCCTCACTTCAGCCATTTTGGCTCCAACTCTTTCCTTATTGATCCACATACAAACCTTTTGCTAATTCTACAAAGTACTACAGATATTTGTTTATGCCTAATAATGATTTCCCCGCCCTGCATTCTATGTTGGTGCTGTTTTGTATTCTTGCAGCCTCATTTTAAAAAAAAGTCGTGCACGTGTGCTGCCTAGAGAGGGCGCTATGTACTGCTGCAAACTGTTGTTCACCACTTCCTGTATGTGCATATTGTCCCTTGTGATGTAATGCAGTATTCAGCGAGCAGCGGTGTGGGTTCTGGACCAGTACTACAGTGACTTCCCCGTTTACAACCCCGCTCTGCTCAACCTGCCCAAGTCCATCCTCACCAAGAAGATGTCAGCCTTCAAAGTCTACAACTTGGGTGAAGGTAAAATAGTCTATCTGCTTTACATCAGAACATTTCCTTCCATGTGCAAATTCTGTCTACACAACGCATGGATTCGTAGTACAGTATAGTACTATTAACAATGATGTGCACAATATTGAAAGACAGCCATCTGCATCATACAACTATAACTTAACCTAAACAGCAAAACTAGTCCCTGAAAAAGGGGTTATTAAATTATACATTGGATAAAACCAGATAAACTTACCGTACTAAAGATGGACAAAACCTCCATGACGGTTTTGAAGCTCGGTGTACATGGCTCTGGTCGTCGCCATCTTGGCAGCGCCCGACTCCGCCTAATTCTTGGCTAATTTGAAAATAGGGGTGGAGCATAAGAGGGCGGGTTATGTCTAGACAAACAGCTAGCAACCTGTAAGGACACCAACCTGTCACTTAATGCATCGTGTCACCCCACGTACAGTTCACATGAACTGAGCTATATACCTTGGCCTTATAGGGTGCTGATTGATGCACAGGGCGACCATAGGTTGCTCTGCATGGTCAGCTTAAACTTCCGCGTTTCTGTCCACAGACAACAGCACCAATAACTCCACGGGGCAGTCCAGAGCTATGATTGCGGCCGCTGCCCGGAGAAGAGACAACTCTCACAACGAGTACTACTACGAGGAGGCAGAGGTGGAGCGGAGAGTCCGCAAGCGTAAAGCCAGGTACGGACAGACTCGCGCAAACGTAAAAAGGCATCATTTGTAGCCCATAATGGAGCTTAGATTACAGCAGTGGGGCGGCTGGGTAAAGAAATACCCACGGCAACCATGGTTTATCTTCACAGACTGGTGGTGGCGGTAGAAGAGGCATTCACCCACATCAAACGTCATCAGGACGAAGAGGCGACTGCGTCCTCCCCCAAACACCCACGGGAGGTGATGGACCCTAGAGAGGCGGCTCAGGCCATCTTCGCCCCCATGGCACGAGCCATGCAGAAATACCTTCGCGCCACCAGGCAGCAGTCTTACCACAGCATGGAGAACATCATCAACCATCTGCAGTTCTGCATTACACACAACATGACCCCCAAGGTAAAGTATTACTTTAATAGTTCGTTGGAATAGGAGTAGTGTGGTGTAAAATAAACATTGTAACTTATGGTCTGAAGTCACAAGTTATTGCATAATGTGATGAAATCATTTATTCTTGATGTCATGTTTAACCACTAAACTCTAATGTGGATTGTGTTTGAGGCACTGCTCTAATTTACACACTCTGTGCTGTCTTGAAAGGCCTTCCTCGAGCGTTACCTCACCCCAGGTCCCACCCTCCAGTACCTGGACAAGAGCAGGGGGCGCCAGTGGACACTAGTGAGCGAGGAGCCAGTGACGGCCTCTTTGCGCCAAGGCCAGGTCTTCTGTCTGAGACGCCTCGACTTCTCCCTGGTCGTCACAGTAACGCCCCTCCCCTTCCTGCGTCTGGGCGAGGAGTTCATTGACCCCAAAAGCCATAAGTTTGTCATGAAGCTCCAGTCAGAGACATCAGTATAGGAGGAGGAGGTGGAGGAGGAAGGTGAATCATGGATTCCTTCAGGGTGGTTTCTTTTTTTAAATACTTTTTGGTATTGAGTAATTATGTTTCATGGCTGCAATTGC
>JASGAT010397380.1:0-13317 GCA_030220025.1 Chelon auratus | reverse complement strand
TCTTTTTTTTCTTTTTTTTTATATTTTCAGGTTTTTGGAAAAAGAACAGCTTTCCAGTGTTGTTCTGTTCGACTTGGAGATGCAGTTGATCTAATCCTGCGTGCGCCTAGCTGAACAAAAGATCTGAATCAGACGCGGGGAGGCCGGCGGCTCGGCGCAATCAGGGAATTCAGCTAATGACAAGAGTGCCAGGTGTATCGCCAGGTGTGGTTGATTAGAGAGAATGAAACGCACAGTGAAGGTGACAACTGGCGCTGCGTTCCAGCCGAGAGCAGAAAGGAGTTTTTTGATCAGCGCGGCACAGAGGACGGAAATCGGAATGCTCTGCGAGCTGGCGGCGACGACAAAAGACACTTCTCCCCCTTGGCTGTGGAGGATTTTCTAGGTGTGGATTTTCTGCTGATTGCTTTAAGGAACATCACAAGATATCATAAGATATCTTGAATATAGTCATATCCAAAAGTCACTGATTACGACTACTTCCTATTTTTGAGTTAAAGGGGAACTACTGTTTTGTACTGTTTTGTTATTTCTGTCATAAAATTGGTTTAGCTTTAACTTTTGTGTTATTTGTAGTCAGTCGGGAGATAATTAGACCTGCGTATATCCATATAGTGGGAGTGACTGGGGCACCGAAACGCAGCCTCTAAATAACGCATTATCTGCCACAAGACTCGTTCATTTCACCAATATTTTGTTATCGCACGCTCGTGCTATTCCCTGTCGAGTCCGGAGTTACCTGCTGTCATCACCTGGGGTCTGTAGTTTGTAACACCTATGACGGTCGGCTTGTTTACCTGTAAATTGCTACTGCTATGGTTGGTCCACAGCCTCAGAATCAGAAAAAAATATTCAGCCATGTTGCAAAAAACTAGCAGTAGCAAATTACAGGTAAACAAGTGACCGTCGCAGGTTCGTGCGGCACTGAAAAATAACATCATCTAGGTCAGAAGACATCATCCAGGGTCTGTAGGTCAATCTACAGACCCTGCATGATGATAACAGGTAACTCCAGGGGACTCAACGGGGAATAGCGGTAGCGTACGATAACAAAATATTGGTCAAATGAATGATATGCGTGGATCTAAATATCTCCTGACTGACTACAAATGACACAAAAGTTATATGGGTGAGTAAACAATCGTATTTCATGCCAGAAATAAGTTCCAGGTTGTAAAAAACAGTAGTTCCCCTTTAAATCAGAACCTGACTAGAGGTTAAACACTTTAGATCAGGAGAGTTGGTCACTGAGGAAAAGTGTATTTTTCAAGTCAAGTTTAATTTTGGTTAACTCTGACCCTCTCTTCCACTCGTCTTTTCTCTGCTTTGTCTTCCTTCTTACATTACAAGAACCAGGGGGACAAGGAGCTGAGCTTTGAGAGGTGCTCCCACCCTGAGTCTCGCTGTATTGGTTCCTCCCCCTCTGAAGACCATCATCCATTCACATTCCACCCCTCTTATCCATTCCTTGCGGTCCCTCTCCATCCCTCCATCTCTTTCCCTCACGTCTTGTCTACCAATAAAGTTCTGAGCATCAATTAGTCTTTGTTGGTGAATTTAGCTTTGCTTTGCCGTGCACTTTCAATGACTTCTGTCAGAATATGAACTGGTCCACAAGATACATTTTATTTTAAACCACTATAAGTGAATTCATCGTCCCATTTGTGATCAGGCCAACTAGCTTGCTAACAGCTAGCTAATAGGAGGGCAAGCTGCAAGCTGTTTCTTTTTTACTTAAGCATTTGTATTAGAGGAAGCAATGGGACATTGTGAATCATGAAAAAAAGGGCGAAGTTCAGGTCACAGAGAAAATAATAATAATAAAAAAAGTACTGTACCTGACAAGTGTTACCCAGTTTCCCAGTTTCTCATTTGCATCCTCTTTGTGCCACCCAACACCCTAAACTTGTACATTAGTGTTTTTCCCGCTAACTCTCTTTGAATAGGGATGATCAAATTGTCTGTCCTCGGGTCTGGACAGGTTTTACATATCTAAAATCTTCATTGTTTGTAACCTTGGTTGTAGTTGGGGGTAGCCTGGAAACCAGCCCGACTTCGCCCATCCACACAATTTTTGCAGTGAAAAAGTTGGTCTGGGATCTCTCCTTTGGGAACTGATTACACTCTGGGCCAATCAAATCTTTTGGTGGGGCTTTATGTCGTGAAGGACAGTGGAGTAACAGTGAGGTAGTCATACCTGTCGCCTGACATTGTGGAGTTTAATTTGTTTAACGACACAATGGCTCTGATTGGACTATCCAATTGCATGCAGAGGGATTTTATTTTCTCTTTATTGGTTGAAACACGTCCCATATTGAAATCCAAATAGCGTGTTACCAGACTCATATTCTGATAAGAACTGGCGGAGGCTACGCCAGGCTAAGTTGGACGTGCCCTGTGAACAGATAAGTCTTGGCCAAAAGAAAACCTATTATTTCAGAAAAACTACCTAGACCTCGGTAGTGGATAGGCTCTCAACAGTGCTCCTTACCATGAATTTTCATGCCACTAATATCCAGCCCCATCGCTTCTAGCCCCCCAAAACCAAGGGGGGCTTGGTTTTGTGGTTGAATCAACATCCAAGCTCCAGCTCTCGTGACAGATCTCTTTCATCCCCTCTTTGATTGTCTCTCATGTGCAGAATAATGGATAAGCAGAGACCAGTTGTTGAGGCAGGGAAACATCCCAAGCTCTACAGCTCACAATCTAGTTATTAGAAAGACAAGCAAAGACAAGGAAAGGGTAAAAGTCAAGGTATAACTCCGGCACTGCAGGCAAAACCTCAAATTTAAGTAGTCCGCAAATGATCCAGAGCTCATGCCATGGCCTTTCTTTGTTCCTGTTCTCAAAGTGCCGTGTGCTGCTTTGTACTGGTGCTGGGGGCAGCAATTGGCGCTCATCAAGTTGCACCACAGCGCTGCAGCGGTGGTGTGTTTTCGTCTTATTTCAAAATGCCGGTCTATGAGAAAATTGCACCATTTATCCCTGTAAAAGGGATCTTTGTAAGCTTTGTAAAGCTAAGAATTTTGTCAAGTCGTAAGGATTAATTTCACTGTGCCACTTTCTGGTGTGCCCCCTTTCTGTTGTGACCACAACTTCAAAATGTTGTCACACTGGGTGAAGTGTGCTTAAGACTCAAAACTTGAGTCTTAAAGGACTCAGACTTGACTTGAGACCCCACTTGGGTCTTCTGTGCCAAAACAGCAATTCACTCTTAAGCAGATATAAAGCAGCAATAAAGCAGACGAAGCACTCCAAGGGTAGGGGTGAAAAATTCGAGTTGCCCTCTCAGTCTTCTTGGTACTCTTAATATTTGATCACAGATGATGGTGAAATCTCTAAAAACTGTTGATGAAGACATTCTTTGACCCTACACTACATTAATACTAATGTCTACGAAGGCTGCTGAGCTGTGCGTCTGTGTCTGGAATTCATCTGATTGCAGGAAATAATCCAAGAGTATTTTCTTTTTTTCTATGTTTTTGAAGACCAAAAGCTTTTATTACTTTCTGCTTTATTTCCACCTAGTTGGCCACATGTAATGACCCCCATTCATCAGGAGCGAATCGTGATAAGGATCTCTGTAAAAGCTGGTAGCCTATTTTTCAGTGTTTGCTTGCTTGTAGCAATCTCATGCCAGCTTGGAAAATATTTACACTCATTTTAAATACCTTTATATTTGCAGCACAAGAATGCTGTCACAAATAGCAAAGTGCCGGGCAAGTCTTTTCTCAGAAGCGTGACGTTATTTGTTCCCACCACTTAAGTTTCAGTGTGCATTACGGAAAGTCTTTTTCCTTCGATTTTCATTGAAAAGAATGAATACTGGGTGCAAAAGAAGTATGGTGCCTCATGATTGTAAGACGTCAGCACATTTTGTTGACTTCCATACAGACCTTATGTCGCTCCTCAAGTTTTATTTTTTTTTAAAATATCTTTCGGCCACGTTGGCATGCCAGGGGTAAAAGAATCTGGAGCGTGTTTCGTACACCAGTCCCGGTTTAACTGAGTTGAGCTAAGCACTTTTGCAAGACAATGATAGGAGTGGGACATGTGAACAATATGCAGTCGCCACCCTGTTACCCAGCTTCAAGGCCCTTCACGACCAAGCTCCATCATTTCTGTATGAACTTCCCCAATTGTACACACCCCTCCCGTACTCGCGGATCCTCCTCAGCCATCCAACTTACTGCACAACCTCCCCAAATGTCCACCGTGGTTTTCAGAGCATCCAGTCACTCAGCTCCACGCCTTTGGAACACTGTCTCACCTTACATCAGAAACATAAACTCTCTGACAGCATTCAAATAGTTCTAAACCACATCTTTTTAAAATAGCTTACTCTATTTAACCTCTTTTCCCTTCATGTCATGACCATACCTCTTAAATCTGCTTTAGTTTTATTCTTATGATGTTTTATGCATTGCTATTTCTTCTTGAGTCCTTTAAAATGTGCCCACAAGTAAAATATATTATTATACAAAGCTACAGTCTGAAGACAACTTTAACAACTATTAGCTGTTAGAAAGACACAATTGCCACTCAGTTACAAGTTGCAAGCACCTTCTTTTGAGTAATTCAAGTGTCTACTACCATAGACATACACCTTTACGAATGTAAGTAAAAGTAATCTGGGCTGAATAAAAAAAATCAGTTATATTCTATGTAACTAGCCTAAAACCAATCAAATCTGACAAATATTATTATTATATCTATCTTCATGATACCTATTGTGTGTATGACTCAAACAATAATGTGCAAATAACGCTACAAATGAGGATATTGTGCTCAAATTGTGAAGGTGTGTTGTGGAGAAGTCTCAAAAGTTTAATATCACAGAGTCATTAATACAAAACACAAAGCAGGCAAATTAAATGCTTTCTTCGCATTAAAGCATTAAAGCATTAAAGTGACATTTAGTCAAGTCGTGTAATTAGCTTCGGGTCTATTTTTATTCTGTGCAGTAAAATCAGAAAGACTTTTGAGAACTAGTTAAAATCCTGTCAGATCTTACTTTGCACATAAAATAAACTAAAACTTCACTCATCAGTAACCTGCCCGCCTCCATAAACTATTCCATTGCATCGTTTCAGCTGTCTTAGCTGATTATGAATCAAACAAAAAACCAGGCAACTTGTTCCAGCAAAACACTTAAGAGCTGCACACACACTTTTGGCTGTTATTTGGCAGGTTCCAGGTCTGATGATGCTGAGAACATACATAGGTGTCTGCCTCAGGCAGTGTGCAGTCAAGTATAAGTGGAAATGCACATTTCTCCTGCAGTACCCCTGAGGGCATGAAAACTGGACAGCGCCACAAAACGGAATGAGGCTGTTTTTTTTTTCTTAAAATGTAGCAGGCGCTGTGCCAAAACCTGAAACTTTTTCTGACAGCCGTCAGGAATGACGCAAGGACACTGAAAACGGAAACGATTCAATGCAAAATGGGAGGAGGAATAACAAGAGCCATAAATGTCAGATTCCTAGAGATATCTGATACTTCCTGGTGCTGAAATCTGTTTGCCAGAGCCACTGTGTCATCCAACAGAAATACTGTAGGTCAGCCTGAATGAAGGCAGTCAGTTTTGTGGGCTGGGAGCTGAGCAGACAAAGGGACGTAGAGACCTCCTGTGTGTGAGTGTGTGTGTGTACTTATACAGCTATCTTTGTGAGAACCAGAGTTTTAGACAATAGAAGCGAGGACATTTTGGGTTAGTGAGGATAATTTGGCTGGTACTATGTCTCTCACACCCCTTCAGGGCTGTTTGAGGGCTAGGTCTTGATTACAGGGTTGAGGTGTGAATTAGGTTTAGGTTAGGTGTACAGTAAGGGTTGGGGTTCGGCCCTTACTTTAGAAGGCTGAGGCCAGAGTAAGGGGCTAGAGCATGTCAATGATTGAGTGTGCATGCGAGTACTGTGCTAATTGTACAGTTACCTTGATGAAGAGCATTTTAAGTTTCAGGCCATCAAATCGGGGACATTGTGGGAAGTGAGGACCGGCAACGAAGGGACGTGGAGCAGTTCTCTTTGTGTGTGTGCGCACTTGTTCAGATATATTTGTGAGGACTGGAGTTTAAGACATGTTGAGAAAGTGCGGGCATTTTGGTGCTCGCTTTCTCACACCCCTTCCATGGTGTTTCAGTAGCTTCATCAGTTCTGGAGACACTCATTCTTTGATTGGCGAAATGTCTTCTAGAAACTCTACAAGTCAAATTACCCTTGTTTCAGTTTTTTTTCTTTTTTGAGTGTAGGTGTTTCAAAAATAATGAAAATAGTGTTTGTTTTGGAATTCTCTCAAATATACTCATAGCACTAAAGTATCCAAGCCTACAAGTCCTTCCTTTGACCTTTGGGTGCTCTTTTCTCCAAGGTCATCAATGTGCGCGCAATATCTTTTCTATTAGCTCCTGAAGCAACGTACCTCCCCATCAGTGAGTGTGTGAAATATTAAGCAGCACTGGAATTGGGCCGGGGCTTTAAACTGCTTTGAGCAGATGCTCCGTGCTTTTAAGTGCTGAATAATACATTTTGGTTCAATGTCTCTGTCTCCATTAATGCCCTAGCTAAACGCTGGTGGGATTTCACTTCTGCGTTATTATTTCTCATAAACACTACTCACACCCTGACAATCAAGGCACGTGAGCACCCATGCGTGCGTGCAGACACACACATTTGCACGCACACACACACCCGGTACTGTTGCGGGGCCCGTCAGGCGCACACCGAGACGGTCAAAATCACCTGCTGCCCAAAGGAACATTAAACTTAATTTTAAGAGTAATGGATCTCATCAGTCAGTGAACCTAAAGCATTATACTTCGACACGCATGAGTGCACGGTCATTAATTCAGCCGTAGCGATACTTTGTCATGAGCACTGACCACCTGCAATTATAGGAACCTCCAAAGTTTTTTAGTTCACTCTTTAAGCTATATTTTCTCTTAGCAGAATGTCACAGCTGTGCTTGGGTGGTCCAGTGCTACCTGATGCATATATTGTTTTATTACTTTTCTTCTTTGGTGGTTGATACAAAAAGTAATATGCAATTAGGAAGCCGGCGTTTGCTCACAGGGACAGCTGGATAATATATATGTACTTTATCTTCCTGTCAGTCTGTCTTTGTCATTTCACACTAATCCTCATCTTACAAGTGTTTGTTCTCACTGGTCACACTGTGCAGCACCTTTCAGCTTTACCCTCTAAAAACCTTTTGTGAGAACCATTTATCATCTAAGTGGATTGACAGGGGAGGGAACACATCTCTCAAGCCTTGCTGAGGTAGCCGCCTCGCTGTTATTCAATTACAGCGCAGCTTGCTTCCTGGAGACCGCAAAGGCTAACAAGTCCGTATTCCAGGAAATAGGGAGGAGATGATGTGCAGTTATGTCAAGGTTCACCGAGAGACTAACGCTAAGACAGTAACCTCCCCGCACGACACCTCTAATCCTTCAGCGGCCGGGTCGATGCTCGCCTTGCAGATCAATGGGTATTGGCAGGTTTAATTGATTTCTGTGGGAAAGGGATGCAGGCTCATCAGGCTAAAAGCTCACAACCACCACACACAAGCAGCCACATACGGATTTGGATATACTGCATGTGTCGGCGGCATTCAGTGCAGCCCAAGCATAGATCAGAGGGCCAGGAGAGAGTGGAGTAACTAATGGCTGTTCACACTGCTGATGAAAATGTGCAAAAATGTTACAGGCTGACATTTCTTTCCTTCCACATGGGATGAAGCCGTGATTCAAGACTGAACTCAAATAGTAGAAAATCAAATCCCCAGATATGAGAGGTAAATGCGATTTGTAAATGAAGGATCTAATCAGCATTTGTCACGGTTGATGTAACATAAATTACCACTGTATATCAATTCACCTAATACAAGAAGCAAAGGTATTAAATAAGAAGCAGCTTCTGTTGCTGATTTACATGGCTGAGCTGACCTACCAGAAGACCTGAGGGCAAAAATCAACCAGCGTGTCCCTATTGAGCCTAGCTTGCAACACATAAACACAAAACTGGAATAATAAAGGTCTTGAAACTCGACAAAATCCACACATTTTTAAACTAATAAAATAACTACGGAATTCTTTGCCCCGTTGGTCGGCCAGGTTTGTTGGTGGTGAGTTAAGCAACCACAGGCAAATATTTAATGCTTCTCTTCCCTATAGACTCTTGACGATGTGTCGGTGGAAGCATCTCAATTTCAGGAATTCCTGATTTGCTCACGAATCCCACCTGGACTACTCTCTAAATTACAGATGTCGCTTAACATCATCAAATGTTAATTACCCTCCATCCATTCGCATACAGTTAGGTCCATACATGATAGACAATGATTTTGTTACATTAGCTATTTACCAAAATATATTTAAGTTGTATTTATATAATGTGTCTTGTATAATAACGTGTCTTTCGCAAGAAGCCTCCTCCTGTCTTAAATGAACAGATGTGGATATTCCTTCCTTACATTGTCATCAGATAAGCATGGAAAAGGCCTGGAGTTGTTTGTACAGCTTGCAACTTTTCCTATGAATCCACAATGTACTTTAAAAATGAGCTCTTAATGTAATGAAGCAGGTCGTCCTTAAGCTGCAAAACCAAAACAATTCCATCAGAGATAGCAGGAACTTTAGTGGCCAAATCAAACCGTTTTGTTCATTATGTAAAGAACATGAAGGGGTAGGTGTTTTGTTTCTGAAGGGTCATCCATTCCAAAGCTGAAACAAGGGCAACTGGACCTGCTAAGTTTCTTGAAGATGTTTCGACACTCATCAAAGTGGCTTCTTCAGTTCTGTTCTTTAGTTCTGTTGAAACTACTTGACGACACGTCGTCTAGAAACTCTTCAGTCCAATTGACCTTGTTTCACCTTTTCTTCATTTTTGGGGCTAGGAGTTTTGGAAAACAGCTGAAATAATGAAAATCGTGTTAGTGTCAAAATGTATATGGCCCTAAGTGTATTTTCAATACACTGCTCCAATTTGATTCCTGTACAGTATATACAGGTGTTGTGCCAATGGACAGTAGTTTCCTATGGCTGGAGTTTTGTTGGCAGGATTAATCTTGGGGAGTCTATATGATAACTCAAGGAAAATGGCGGTAAGAATGTTGGATAGCAGCAATACAAGTTTTTGGAGGTTGATGTATGACATAACATTGAGAAACGTGTCACACTAACGACTCCTACATGGCTTCTGTGTCTGACAACTATGTCGGTGAATGAGCATCAAGTGAATGAATGATCATCAGCCGACTGGTGAATGAGATGACTGTGAGTCTCCTTTTCTTTCTCGACGTAGTAAAAGAATGATGCAATGTGGTGGGACTGAAGTGCGGCAAGGAAAGTGCGTAACATATACACAACAATAGGTGGAATTGAACTGCCAATCTAGTGAGTGCATTGTTCAGATTGAGACATTAATGTTTTATTCAGACTTGCCAACACAATGTAATCTGCCTTTGATTCTCCATCTTTGCATATGATTTTCTGGCCAGCTCACTAGCATGGTGACAGCTCATGTTGCTTAGTGTAGCACGGCGGCGGGTGTTAGTCGCGTGATCCTGCTCTGCGAATCAGCTTCCAAAAGACAGGACAGCTCACTGATCAGGACCCAATCCATGCAAAAAAATGATTGAAAGCACTGGGTGTATGTTAAACTCAGCACATTTAAATGATTTCTTGGCACACCCTGGCAGTGCTGGCTCCTTTGATTATCCCTTAAAACTTGAGCACATAAATGGTAGGACATGTTTTGATTGCCTGAGAGTCTACACACTCCCTTAAATACCATTCCATTTTTTTTTATAGACCAATCAACAGTGTTGCACTGCCTAATTAATCTCCTTGAAGTATTTTTGAGATTCATCATTTCATATCTTATTTGATGTCTTTGATGTTCAATAATATGCAGATTCCTTGTTTTACCTCACAGATGGCAAGGAGAGATGTGCGATGGGGTTTTGGATGACTAAAAAAAAGAACGTGGAGAAATGGATGTTTTGAAAGGAGTTGAAGTTTTAGGAGAAATAAGTATATAAACTCCCGCTGACTTAGATTGTTATTTAAAGGGGAACTCCATCAATTAAACATATGGATATTTGTTTGCAGGTGTTAGGTTGTTAGGTTCATTTGGGCGTGTTTGTCAGGAGCAGCAGCAAATATCCTGTGTAGTGTGTGGCCAGCATGAGGCAGTAGAGATGTGGCGTTCATGAACGAACCGAATCTATTGACAGGCTCTTTAACACGAACGTCGGGAACCGAGTCACAGTTGCGAGCCGTTCTTTTAATGTTGTCCGTGTTTAACACAGATGCACTTACAAGCACCTCCTTTGCTAGTCCACTGAGTGAGATGGAGAACAGGCACGACGAGAGGAGCGTGCAGTGCTTGTTTGATATGAAAATATCACATGACGTCATCTGAGCTGTACACATTGCCTGAACATGAGTGCCTCAGTACGCGGCGGTCTCAAGAAGGGGGAAGACACGCTTCATTTGAAGTGAGTGGTTCCACGGTTGCATAGCGACTCAAAAAGACAAAATGAGCCGAAGAAAACGAAGCAGCATCTGGATGCACTTTTGTTATCGCGGTAAAGCAAAGTGTAATATTTGCTAGAATCAGTATTTTGGAATATTTCAAATATCCCACCAGACTTGCTTCTTAAAAATAAATAAATATAAAAATGAGCCGATCTGAACGGCTCTTTAAGAGGAACAAATCCACAATATCCGGCTCCCTTCAAAGAGCCGTAAATCCCATCACTGTGAGGCAGTTTTTCACCGTGGTACCATACTGCTGAGCCATTGTACGTGCATTTTGATTTTAATCGTGATCACATCTAGAGTCAAAACACACCGCGCTAACGGTTCGCAAATCTATAGAAGAACAAACCCTCTGACAAACAGCAAGGATTTGCATGTACAGCCACATGTTCCTGAAGCAGCGCCACACGTGTAGAATGACACTTAGTGAAGGGGAGGAAAATAAACTGATTAAAAAGCACCTCCACTTGCAGCGTGCTAATATTGAACACAGGTTGAACTGGATTAAAACAACGTGTGCTTGAATGCAAGGAAAAGGCTCCGCCGTTAGACTTGCAATAATTTTTTAATCTGAGTTTAAGCAGGTGCGTGGAAGAAACATTTAATTTGCCTTTTGTAATTGCATTAGGATTCATAAAACATCCGTTGCATTAGTTGCTGATTAGAAACACACCAATTGTGGCGCTTCAATTCTTTAATACAAAAGAGCCATGCATGTTAAATCCTGATCTATAGCATGTCATGTAAATGCATGTGATTTAATTGGAAAAAAATACTACTTAAACATCAGTCTTTAGCTTTTTTTAATGATTTAAACTCAACATTATTAATAGATTTATGCTATTCGGGACACATTTCCTGAGCATATGTGTCACATTTGACTGTGCGTTGCATTAACAACCCGTGACTTTAAAACTTAGTCTCAGCATAAATTAGACAGAGTCTCTGGGAGGTGAGTCTCAGTGGAAATGTTTTCTGCCACGCAGTTCATATTTCACAGCACACCCACTAGCATTAATTGCGTTCCCAGATATTCAGACTGCAAACTGCTTTTAATACAAATTACTTCAGACAGCGAGTAATAACTTTTCCCCTCTTTCACAACAGTCTCGCACATCTTTCATATTCAGGGCTCATGAGAATACACCCACGGCCTTCTAATCAGAGCTCGTTCCCCACATCTTTCACGCACACGCCGCGGTTTCTCCAAATGTCACTCGTCTCCATACAGGTTGGGGTTAAGTTAAGGATCAGCTACAGTTCCCATCTAAAAGATTAGCTGTGAAATTTCACTCTAATCAACACTTTAATTTTCTAATACTTTTGGGCGATTGAGTGTCTTAAGACAGCACATGTTAATATTTGATAAAGGAGGTGCAGTAGGTTCCGTGTAGGGTGTCTTTTCTCCCTTTTCCCTTTTTTTCCTTGATCTCCATCAACCTCAAACCTCTTGCAGAGGAACATCAAGCACCACTCCACCACAGACATGCTCTCTCCTTTTCACCCACGGGTGAAACCGACTATTTGATATTCTGTCCGAGTGTGGCTGTGGCCTGGCCTTCCTCACCTGGCTACCCCCTTTGTTCTGCTCTTCTAAACTACCTGTCTCTATTAAGGTCAGCCCAGGAAAGTTGCCAGTCCGCGTGATTCAGACCCTTCTTTTGTCTTTGCTCGGCTGGCCCAAATTAATCTGGAGAGAAAACTGAACTGTTGTTACTTTGCCTTATACCCACAAGTGCATGAACTAAAAATGGTAGAAATGACGAATGGGTGATCTAAATACAGTTGTAATTGCCACATAAAGCACCTGGAGTATAATTGCACGCGTTGTGTGTTGCTATAAAGTTATTTCCATACTTAGTGCTTGGCAGTGCACTCAAGAGTGACAAGATAAAGCGCAAATAAAGGAACTGAGAAGCATAAAAAATGCAAATGTGTCTATACAAGACATTACCAAATGGTTGGATGTGTATTAAAATGGTGTGAACCAGATTTCTGGCCCTATGGGAAGCAAGGACATGCGTGGGAATTGTGATGTACACTTTTTGGTGTTTCTTTCAAATCAACTGACTGAACCAATCAACCTGCTTAAATCTGAGGTCCGCACAACACAGTGCTCCTCTGCTACCTTTAGTGAAGTCTCTCTTCTCCCAACAGGTCTGCAGAGGCATTCACACGTGTCCTCAAAAGCATAATTCGATCCATGCCACTGCCTTTCAGGCCACCAAACGTCACAATAAACTTAAATATGTGGAGCTTAATCCACTCCATAGACAAATTTGCACTATTGTTAATTCTTCTTTTTATTTTTTATTACTTTTTTCACACATTTGATTTTACATTTACTGTTTTACAGTGCTGATGATGTACCAGTTCACTCTTCTTTGTCTCTTTAATTCACCACTGAATTACATTCATTCGTGTGCTGCTGTGTGTTTTTATTTGTATGTTTTATAGATTTTATTGTGTGTTTCTGCTATAGTTTTTGTTTTTATGCTGCCATAGCTTTTACTTTTATTGTTGTCGAACCAGAGAGCTGTCAAACTGTATTTTTTTCCTTTTTTGTTTTTACTGGAAAATGACAATAAAAATTACTTATCTCATCTTACCTTATCACTTACAAGGTTACGAACAATATTTTGCTAACAGTTTAAAATGTGTTGCATACCGTGCACACGTACACTCACCGGCCACTTTATTAGGTACACCTGTCCAACTGCTCGTTAACTTAAATTTCTAATCAGCCAATCACATGGCAGCAACTCAATGCATTTAGG
>JASGAT010397379.1:0-10777 GCA_030220025.1 Chelon auratus | reverse complement strand
AAAAAAATGTGACTGATGCTATCAATACCATCATATGCCACTTCATGTTTCTGCATTTACTGCAGGGGCCAGCCCATCGCTCAAAATAGTCACAACACCAACGTGAGGGGCATTCAAGTAGTTAATGGGGTAGGAAAGAAGAACACAAACTTGTATTCATAATTAGTTTTTTGTTTGTTTGTCCTTTTTCTCTAAATTTCGTATGTAATACCGGGGAGTACTAAGGCGTCGTTGATCAGCTGTTAAAATTAAACCATTTGAAAAAGAAACTGACAGGAAATCTCTTTTCAGGTTCACTGCTGACTCATAAACGTACTACAGAACATAGCAAGGGCCCACAAACTAAAACTGCTGAAAGCCACTATTTTAATAGCATAACGTTATCATATGTCGCCTATTTCTTGTTGGTTTTATTCAGAAAAGCAACTACATACAGTTGTCTGATAAACTGCGGAAACTGTGTGGAAAGTATTAGTAGAAAGACTGTGGCGTTAAAGGAAATAGAAGTCCTTTGAACCTGATCCAGTGATTGTTTTCATGGTTCATTTTCAGTTACTCCCATAGGCCCTATTACTACTAAGACATTCGTGTCTTGGTTGAAAAGTAAACAAACAATTAAAAAGAAACGTATTTCTTATTTTAATCATCCAGAGGACTTTACATTGTCAACAAAACATTTATTTCAGTAAATCATTTACTTAGTCGGTCTTACATTTTTATGACGGCTGAAATGTTCTTAAGTAAAGTATTGTTCCCGAAGTGTAGAAAGAGGCCGGTTGAAAAACCACAATGCGCATGCGTCATAAGACCAGGGCGCTACGACGCTGTCCGCTCCTTCCTTCTTCGCGAGATCTCAGGAAGCAAAATTTCAGGAATGATGTAAACATTCCTGTACTAGGATAAGACGCTCGCTTAAGTGTAACAGCTTGCTCCCAAAATAAATCATTAAGAAAACTACTCAACACGGAACCAAGTTTCTGTGTCTAACGATTGGTGTATATTAACGTAGCCTTTTACCGGTTTTACAACTGACATCCTGTTCAATTAGACAACAGACAAGACTATGTTTATACAATTTGTATGTTCGACATATGAGGACGCCAAGAGAAACAAACACATCCGCCAGGGGAGAACAGGGAACAACCAAACCCGCCCCCGCAGGGTTAAAATAGCTCCAGCTCCGCGCAGGCGCACTGACAACAAACCGAGCAGCACTTCCTGGTGTCTGAATGAAGTGGTAGCCCTTTCGCCTCAGCGCTGCACACGGTGAAGGTTAAATGGTTTAAGTTTCAGCCTGAGCAGAGTGTGCAGATGACCAAGAGTTCCTCTTTCAGTACGAAAGGGACTTGAAATAACTTGCGCGGCTGAAGTGGGATGCAGAAAGTTGGTGAAGTCATGAAGGTTTTCGTAACGAGGCGCATCCCGCAAGAAGGGATGAAGATCCTGTCAGCGGCTGGAGTGTATGAAGTACTTTTAACAACTAGAAAACTGTGTCCTATAGTGACAGGCAACACCCATGCAGTCAATTTTAGCAGCTAGCATAACTGTTAGCATCTAAATACCACGCCATGATGAGTTTGGTCCTTCTGTGTGTCTATGGAAACAGGTGTGAGGTGTCTCTGTGGGACTCGGATGAGCCTGTGCCGAAGACAGAGCTTCTCAAAGGTGTCCAGGGGGCTCATGGTCTTCTGTGTCTGCTGTCAGACAAGATAGACGCTGAGGTCCTGGATGCTGCAGGTACTGATCCACGGTACTGGGTGTTGCATCCACCATACAACCAGGATGGTCACATTATATTTCCTTAAAAACACGTGCTGCTACTATTATTTCAAATTAATAGAGTGTACTTTTTATTCCGGTGCATTTATTTGACAGCTCTAATTTGCAGCTTATATGTTACACACAAAACATAAACACCCCACTGTATTTTAACGAGGATATAGTATGTGACACAGTCCATACAGATTAAACTAGAACCCCGTTTCTAAAAATAGTTGGGACACTATGGAAGATATAAGTAAAGAATAAGTAAAGAAAAAGTAACATATGATTTGTAAATCAACCTGTGTGACCCTATATTTAATTGAAAAATGGACAGATAAATGTTGAAACTGAGAAATGTTAATGTTTTTATTTTTTGCATTTAGTGTGAGCCGTAAGCCAAAGACGTTGGAGCGGGGCCACCCAAAGACTGGAACAAAACACCTGATTGAAAATTTAACATCTAATTAGGTCAATTGGCAAGAGGTCGGTAACACGACTCATACTGTATAAAAAGAGCTTTTAACCGAGTACAGATCGGGAAGGCTTCACCGTTCCCGGAAAGACCGAGTGGGCAAATACTTCTGCAAATTAAGAATAACATTTCTCAGTGTGACATTGCGACGATTTTGGTGATTTAATCATCTGCGCTACAGATTATGTAATGAAGTTAAAAGATTGAGTGTATCCTGAGACATATCTATATCAAAGGACAAACTGACATGGACCCAGTTTTTTAAAAAAACACACTGCTGGCACTGCTCCACCACAAACAATCTTGACAGTTTTGATGTAGAACTTTTGACTTCTTTTGATGACTAAATTAGAGCAGACCATAGTGTAGTAATAATCTGCACAATATTAGTGTTTACACTCCGGCACATCTCTCTTTTTTCAGGGCCAAACTTGAAAGTAATCAGCACCCTCTCTGTGGGATTTGACCATTTGGCTCTCGACGAGATCAAAAAACGGTGAGCCGCACTGACAAAACCCATCTTTCACTGTTAACAGGATGTTTTACGTTCTGCCTCAGTTACAGTGTGTTTGTTATTTTTCAACAGCGGCATACGTGTTGGATACACTCCGGACGTCCTGACTGATGCCACGGCAGAACTGACTGTGGCTCTGCTGCTGGCCACAGCCCGAAGATTGCCAGAGGGAGTGGAGGAAGTTAAAAAGTCAGTTACACATTTACTTTAATCTGCGACTCCTTTGTGTTCGTGTAACTTTTTAACCAAAAACGCAAGCCGCCTTGATGTGGCTACACAATAGTCATACTGTCTTTACAGTGGTGGCTGGAGCTCGTGGAAGCCTCTGTGGCTGTGTGGTTACGGTCTCTCTGGCAGCACTGTAGGAATCATTGGACTTGGGCGCATAGGTTAGGGTTTACAGCTATTGCTTCATTTGCTTTGTTAATTATCATAGGACATAGATCTTATGATTAGGTTGAGTTTCCATATCTGAGGTGTGTTTGTGTTCAGGCATGGCCATAGCTCGGAGACTGATGCCCTTTGGAGTGAAGAGACTACTGTACTCTGGGAGAACAGCCAAAGCTCATGCCGCTGAGGTGAATGGAGAGTTTGGTAAGAGAAAGCAAGGGCGCTGGTCTCAAAGAAACACATTGAAAACCTTTTATAATAGAGTCTATAACAGAGAGATGAATGAGGCTTTTTAGAAAGTAAACTAGCAAAAGAGATCTGTTTCCTCTCTCACTCTGTGTGTTGCCTCTTCTGTTCTCTCACTGATGAACAGTTCCCCTGGAGACACTTGTGTCTGAGAGCGACTTCATAGTTGTTTCCTGCTCCCTGACGCCAGAAACTCAGGGCCTGTGTGACAAGGCTTTCTTTAGCAAGATGAAAAACACGGCAGTGTTTATCAACACAAGCAGGTAGAGTTTTTTATGTCTGTACACCATCCTGCTACATCGTAGACTCCACTTCTGTTTGCTGCTAAAATAGATAACAGTGGAAATGTGGTGAAATATTTCTTTCAGGGGAGCTGTGGTGAACCAGGAGGATCTGTACCAGGCTTTGGCCAGCGGACAGATCGCCGCAGCTGGACTGGATGTCACGACACCCGAGCCACTCCCAACAAACCACCCGCTTCTTACGCTGAAAAACTGTGGTGAGTTGGACGAGTCGAGACACAAGTTTACATGATTTTTTTTTTCCACGTTTTCTTTTTAAAAGCCATTTTCTGTTCCTTCCTGTCTTGCGCAGTGGTGTTACCACACATCGGCAGCGCCACTTACTCCACAAGAGGCATCATGTCGGCTTTGGCAGCCCGAAACCTGCTGGGTGGTTTGCAGGGCACGGAAATGCCCAGTGAACTCACTAACTAGAGGTTACAACTGAACCTCTGTGTCTACTGTCTCCTCTGGTGCCGCATGGTTAACAGTGAAGAATAATGTCATCATCTAGATGGAAAGAATAGTAAGAATACTAAATGTTCATGCTCAGGTGCATGTTTCCATCCTATCAGTGTTAGCTTAATAGTCTAATTTGAGTCATTCGCACGGTGTGGATTTGTGAGGAAGGAAATGCTCAATGCAGTTTTGTCACTTCAAGTTCAAAAAGAGGATTATGAACCATAAACCCAGTGTGCACCCTGAACCTTATCAAGATCTTAACCTTTCTTTTTTGCATTTTAAAGTATTCCTTCAGAATAGAACAAGTAGCTGTTCATCACTCCCATCCTGAATTAAACAGGTGCCAAACAGATAAGCATTTTACTACCAGGTCTGCACTTTGATCTCATATTAATGCTCCGTGACTGCTATTATTGAAGCACACTCCAGTTTTGTAAAACATGGGATTTTTGTCCGAAGACTAGTTTCAATGTGCAGCAGTGTTTACTTGAACTGGAAATATAACTATGATCAATAAAATGACCAAATGCATGTTTTATTTCCATGGGGTTTTAACACAACAGCGATAACAAGTTATTTTTGAGATACTTCCAAGGCATGTTTTATAGATGTAATAAAAGAATGTAATAAAATAATAAATAAAAGCATTGTTTAGAACAAGAAATGATTAGCTAAAGATGTACACCAGTCAGGCATAACATTATGACCATCTTCCTAATATTAGTCTCCCTTGTGCCTCCAGAACAGTTGTTACTCATCAGAGAATGGACATGGGTCTTCTGAGGGTGTCCTGTGGTGTCTGGCAACTGAATGTTGTTAGTGGGGACCTTTGGGTGCTAAGGGTTGAGGGGAGGGGCCTCTGTGGATCAGGCTTGTTCCCACAGATACTTGATTAGTTTGGGATCTAGTGAATTTGGAGGCCAGGTCAACACCTTGTGCTGTTTTTCATGTTTTTTTGAGTTGTTCCTAAACCGTTTTTGTGTGTTTGCCTGTGTCAGGCTGCATCCTGCTGGGGATGGCTGCTGCCATCACGGAGTGTCATTGCTATGGGGTGGGGGTACCTGGTCTGGTCTAGGTGGGTGGTACATGTCTAAGTAACATCCACATGAATGCCAGGTCCAAAAGTTTCTCAGCTGAACACTGAATTGTCACAAGTTGGTCAATGTTATTTACTTCTCCTTTCAGTGGTGTTAATGTTATACCTGATCAGTGTATATGAGAATGCTGACTCAGTTCATGTACCCGAAAATGTCAAGAAATAATGTCTTTTGGTTGATAAATAACAAGAGTGCAATTTGCTTTAAGGATTACGTGAAGTTGTGTCTTCAGACAGCTTCACAGGTCAGAGCAGAGTTTCTGGCAAAGACTGATCATCTTTCCAGTTGAGGCAGGTGTTCTTCGAGTGCTTGTACAGATGGGAGGACTGGCTGAAGCGTTTGCCACATTTTGGACAGGGATAAGGCTTTTCCCCTGTGTGGACACGGATGTGCTTCTTACAGTCGGTCAGGTTCATGAAGGTCTTGCAGCAGATTTTGCAGGCGTATTTCTTCTCCCCTTCCACCAACAACACGTGATCCTCAGCGGCCGCTTTCTTGCACTTGGACAGAACATCCTCTGAAGCTCTGGTTAGAGGGGGCCGATCGGATGCGTCTCCCGCTGATGCGGACGAAGGATCTGCTCCGGTTTCTGATCCGGGCTGCACTTTGGGGGCGATGCGACGAAAGGTTGTTGAGCTTTTCCCAGCCCTGGACGGCTGGACGAGGGAGGCTTCCAAACTGAGGCCCGGTCTGATACCACTCAGGAACCCCGTCAAAGAGCTCTGAGTGGGCTGGAGGATGATTGTGTCACTAAAACTAGGACTTTGTGTTGGGAGAAGCTGCTGCAAGGGGACAGAGGTTACTGGAAAAACAAGCGAAGACGAAGAATCCGAGGAAGGAGCAGCTTCTTCTGCCTGTTGATTGTGCTCATCTGTACCTGTTGGAGCTGTTGGAGCATCACTGGCGGCAGCAGCAGCAGCGGTAGCAGCAGCTGTGAGACTAGCTAGACTGTCTTCTTCTTCCAGAGCCCCCATGACACTTTCACTGGGATTGAGAAAACAGGAAAAGGCAAGCTCTGACAGGCTGTCCAGGCCTTCTCCATCTACAGAGTCCTCACCCGCATCTCCAGTCTCTCTGTGTGCGTCTGTGTGAAGATCTGTGCACAGATGTGACTGCAAAGAGGTGACACCAGCCTCTGCTGGGATGGTTGTGGTTTTGTCATCATTTAGTTGTGCGTTCAGATCGTCTGTGCAGTCTTGCAGTGGAGACGGAGGAGAATTATTCTGTAGGGTTTCCAAATCTGGAGAATATGAGCTGGGATTTTCTTTTTTAACCTCAATTACAGCCATCTTAAGCTCCTCTCCATCTTCTTCTCCCACCTTAACTTTGACCACATTGTCTCCATCTGTGTCTTCACTCTTCTCGCACACCCCTACACCCCCTGTGCTGCTGTCCGACTGGCTCGGCAGCTCCTCCGACTCTCCCTTGGTGGCCTCGTATTTCACCTCCTTCTCGTCACCATCGAGAAGTCTTTCCCAGAGTCTGTCGGTCGTCTTCAGGCAGTCTGGAGAGAACAGATCGTCTGCTCCTTCCTCAGTACTCGCAGTGCTCCTGGTCACAGTAGGCGAACCCTCCTTACAGTTTTCTCCAGGCACCCTGCAGGATCTCTTCCTGTCGCCGAGCCTGTCCTCCTGTGACTTTCTCTTTTGCCTCAACGATGACGCTACACTCTGCTCGCCACCGACTCTCCTCCTTAGCACGCTGTCTTCCTCGCCACCGGACTGGCTCACCTCCTCTCCCACGTCCTCTTCATTAAGAACGTCCTGCATGGCTGACGTGACCTGTTGCTGCGTGCAGGCTGCCGCCTGGGAAGACGTACTTTCCTGCTGCTGCTGTTGCACTGACCTCCAGCCTTTAGGAGGTGATGCGGGAAAGTTTTTCCTGGACAGGTGGAGCTTGCACGCCTTGACCACAGTGTTCAGGTGCAAGTGTGACGCCGCTAACAGCACATCCATCACATTGGAGGCCCCTATGGAGAGGGTGGAGGTGTAAATCATGTCCAGAAGGGTTGAGAAGGCCTCTGGGGTCACCACCTCTGGATCTAGCTCCATCACGCTGGGGCCCCCGTCTCCGCCTCCATCAGCTCCTGAACCTCCAACTTCGTCAGCGCCGTCACTGGAGCTGAGGAGAGCCCTGAAGTGAGAGCTGCAGGCTGCCAGGATGGAGCGGTGAGCCTGGAAGGTCTGGCCTCCGACCACCACCACACAGTCACACATCTGAGCGTGGAGCCGCTGGTGGTTGAGCTGTTTGAAAATGTGCTGGAAATGACCTGGGAAAAACATATCGGCTGGGGAAACTTATTCAATACTGGAGATTTATTTTAGAGCATCCGTTGTGCCACTGACAATAACACAATGGTTACTGTCAGTTCAACAACGCTGGAAAAACGCTTCTCGTTATCTTCAATTCATCTGCACTAAACGACCCCAGTTGACTGATCTGCCACATTTCATCTCAGCCTACCTCCAGTTTTGTGTTCAGTGGTGTATTGTCTGCCGGCTTTCACAGAGATGCTCTGGAGTATGGGCGGGCCTGGTCCGACAATAAAGCGATCAGAGCAAAGCAGACTCGGCCATTGTCTCCAAGAAATGGGAGCGGCGTCTGCACAGCTGCTTCTCCTCTTCTGCTGAAACCTGTGGTTAATGTGGAGCCGTAAGTATTTCCATCGATGTCTTGCTACTGATCCGAGGAGATCACACAATCGCGCGGTTTCGCATCCATTGTAGACGCCTCCATCACTCGCAGTCGCATCATCCCGCACTTGCACAACACCGCCCCCACACGGTGATCTTAGAGGAGTGCAGCCTCACGTTTAACAGGCAACATTGATGGTTGCTTCAAACTCCTCTAAATTACATTTTATTGCCAATTGGAATATATACATATATATATATATATATAACCACAATTAAGTAGTAACATTACTTTAACTGCCTCTTTTGTTGTAGCTACTGAACAGTGCCAGAACTCCAATGTACATTTCAATTGGATTCTGATTGAAAAGACAATGTGAACATCCTTAATTTATGTCAGAAATACTAGTGAGTAAAGGTGATTTTATTTTACTGGATAAAGAATGCTGTTTCATCAGCGTGATGATTAATCTGTTGCAGATGACAGATAAACATTTTTATACGTCTCATGTACGCACATAAACTTCACACTTTATAAACCAACAAAATCAACATCATCTCTCTTTATTATGTGACACAGCTGGCAGACACTATCAAAACGCAAACTGTGCAATATCAAAGATCATTATGTTAAATTAAAAAAAAAAGAAAGAAAGAAAGAAAAAACAACAACTGCAGATTTAAGTTTACAACATGAAACAAAAAATGAAAACAGGCTGGTTCTGCCGGCGCAGTGACGGACACACGCAGGTCATGTTCCACAGTGATGCTGTAATGGGCCCCAGCCGTCCACGTATGGAGATCTGTGCCGTCTCGGATGCGGTGAACTCTCGGTGGATAGATGGAGGAAGAGCCCAGCTGCTCCACTCATATGCTGTCCAGCTTCTTTAACACGTACGGAGCTGTGAACGCCAAAAACAGATGATTGGTTAGTTTGAAACCATTTCAAAAGACAGTCTGTCACAGCTTACTGTAATAATTATCAAGACTCAAGGCAATATTGGCATTTGCGAACCACTCTAATACATAATGTCAGCTATACCACGACTCCCTACCTTTATTTGGTTGGAACTATCAAAGCAGATCTACAGTACCACACAATTGCCATGTATTATTACATTTTTACTTTGAAAACTATTTTTCCATTAGCTATAGCTACAGTACTTGGATTTATTCTTTTTTTTTTTTTTAAATCACTTTAGCCTTTAACTATTTTATTTATTACATACCACTATTAATTATATTAAACCATCGCTGGACGGTTTTCATGTCTCAGTGGTGGCGTTTTCTTATGTAAATCAAATTATATCTTATAACTTTCTATAAATTAGTTAAGCTTATCATTACATGCACCCAAATTGTTCAAATACCAATAAAGCAAAGAGGTAACTTTAGATTATTACATGCACAAAGTGACAGAACAGTTTCCTTTACTAATCAGGAACTGTAGGAAACATCTGCATGATTACAACTACTAGTATTTAGCTTAACGTCAATGTCATCTGCCTGTACTCACTGGCTCTGAGAAGGGCGACGTAAATAAGAAAGTTTCGTAAAGATGAGATGACATCTTGACGCATTTTCTTCTTCATCTCCTCTGGGTCCATTTTAGGCCCGAGTCCTTCCAGTTTGAACATTGTAGATGTTGTTGTTTTTTTGAGGTTTTGAGCTTCAGCCTGTCTTGTTGGAAAACCAGCGTTTCAGTAGCATGGATGTAAAAAAAAGCTAAACCGGAAATACGCAACGACGGAAGTTACGAAAAGGACGGTGCGCAGGGAGGGACAAACCGTACGACGGCAGGAGAAGGCAAACACTTAAATGGTCTCAAATGAGTTTGTTTGCTTTTAAAATACGAAAAGTTATCAATTCGAGCCTTTTAAAGGGTAAGTACATAGTTGAAATTGACACCATTGATATTTCTTTGAAAATATATTATTTATTTGTTTATTACTTTTTAATTATCTGTTTTTTTTAGTCTACAGGTACGATCCATACATACATTATATTGTTTGTAGCGCTATGTACCACTTGATATGCTAAAAATGCAGTATTTATATACCTGCTGGAGATAAACATGTAAACAATATATCAAATTATCCTTTTTAAAGATGAATAAAAATACAGGCTTAAGTGATGAATTGAAATTAGAAATGTAATTAGAAATATATACTTTTTGATAGAATAAACTTGCACGGTTTTCCTATGTCCAAATTGTGAGATCAAATTTGACCCCAGTTGACCCCGTTCAAAAAGAAACTGATTTAAGAACCTGTACCACAACAGTTACGGCAGAAACAGGTTGCAGTTGCCAGGGCCTGCATTTCATTCTCATTTGAGGTGATGTTGCGAATTAACGGACCTGACTGCGGAAAAAAACTCCACAAAGATTTGCTGTCAATTAGGCCCAAATGACCACAAATAGTAATGTCAGTAAACATGGGACCCTAGGGCCCTTCTTCTCCCATTTTGTAATTAATTCCTCCTTGTGGGCTATATCTGAGCCTTAACTGGACTTAAATATTACAGCACTTTATTCAGGTAGCTGCTAAATACTGGAAATCTATGTACATATACAACTACCCCCCCTTTAAGTTTACCAGTCTATATTTATATTTTATATTTTATTTCTCTATCGGTGTACATTACACTTATATTGCTTACCTTGTGTGCAAACTACTGTTTACTGTAGTACTGTAGTATTTTTTTACTACTGCCTGCAGGTGCAACAATACATTTCACTGTGCACTGTACTATGTATAACTGTGCATGTGACAAATAAAACTATCTATCATCTATCTATCATTCATTCAGTGACAGTGGAAGGTGCAAAAATGGAAGTAAACTGAAATTGCAGATAACTTAGAGTAGTCTTTATTAAAACAAATCAATCAGCTATCAATAGTCATCCTGTATAAGAT
>JASGAT010397376.1:0-10915 GCA_030220025.1 Chelon auratus | reverse complement strand
CTACTTAAGTGAAAGTAGTTTGCGCTATTTAAAAGGGTGATTTTTTTTTTAGGTCCAGCGTCACGTTGGACGGACCACTCCCTGAAAAGAACATTCTGAGCTTTCAAGTTACGTGCATGAAGTTTCTCCTCAACTACGTGTGGAGCTTAGCTTTGCTCGTAGGGTGCAGCAGTTCTCACAGTATGCAGCAAAGTGACACATCTGTTTGCACTTGTTTTTCCTACATAGGCATTTGAGGGTAGTTTGCTAGTAAATGGAAAACAGGTCCTAAAGATCTTTGGTTATGTACTGTGTAACTTTGCTTATAACCGGGACGTCAAAAAAATGGTTTTAAATGCTAGAAGTGACCATTTTGGACCAAAATGGTCTTTTTCTAATCGTGCATTTTTGTGCTACTCCTGACAGAAACTAGTCACAACCTACTAGTCAACTTGTTGTACATATTTCGGATAAAGAGCAGCGTGATGGTTTCCCTTGTCCTCCGTCCGCTGCAGCTCTGGCGTTTGCCCCTAGCGCCACCTCTCTCTCTCTCTCTCTCTCTCTCTCTCTCTCTCTCTCTCTCCATCCACAGACAGACACTGTAAACAAGTATGTTTCCAATTAGCTGTCTCTGAAGTCAGCTGGCTGCTAGCGTGGATGAAAGACCGGGCTCCTGTCAGCGGCCCCTTCCTAGCTGCTGTCGAAAAAAAAAAACGGCTTCGTGAGCTTCCAGCGCTTAAAAAAAGGGGGCCACGGTGAGCCGAAATGTTCATTAGCTTAACTGGGTCTATAAAGTTGGTGAGGCTCTTTTTAATTGACAAAGCAGATTGCCTCACTCATTACAGAATCTGGTTTAGCTTTGCTCTAGTGAGGCCAAACGCTCAATCAGTCCCCCTCATGAGACTCAGCGTAGAGCCAGGGAGCGGTTTCACTGCGCTCTGTGAAGCCATAGATGTGTGTGTGAGCGAGTGTGTGTGTGGCTCCTTGTAAAGAAAACAAACACAAAGTGCATGCCAACTTGTAAATGCAGCAGCTGAGTGTAAATTCTTCTCACAAGTGTGCTCATGCAATAAGATGGAAAAGTGAACCGTAATTAACAAAAGTAGTGCGGTTAAATTCTTCTTGTTTTTTTTTTTGTTTTTTTTGTTTTTTTGGATAAACTAATTCAGATTAACCTGAACGTGTACATGTATTTGCAAGAGTCATCACATTAGCCGTGCACATACAGCTCCATAACATTATGTCCCTCTGTTTAATTAGTTATGGCGTTTAAAGTATCGTGTTTAATTTCAGCATAATTGAAAGATTTTTCAGAAGGCTGTCTCGAATTCTCAGAGGAAGCTCTGAAATAATGGAATATTAAATCATAATTTCCCCAACGGAGGCGGCTTCCCAGCTATTATTTCACCTACATACTAATTCCGTCCCTGTCTCTTTCCGCCTCCTCCCACAGACGGTCGAGAATGGGCTGTGTCCAATGCAAGGATAAAGAAGCAGCAAAACTCACTGATGACCGGGAGACCAGCCTTTCGCACAACGCCGGCTACCGCTATGGGTCCGACCCCACGCCGCAGCACTACCCCAGCTTCGGGGTCACGACCATCCCCAACTACAACAACTTCCACAGCGCAGCGTCGCAGGCAGTGACTGTTTTCGGAGGGGTCCACACGTCCTCGCAGTCGGGCACGCTGCGGTCTCGGGGAGGAACAGGTGAGGCTGAAGAAGATGAGAATGCATGTATATATGTGTATAAAAAGGTTTGCATACTAAACTAGGTGTTTGAAGCTTGTGGAAAATCCTCGCTAATATGTTAAGACCTTCGTGTGGTATTAAATTGCTGCACTAAAATGAATACTAGTGAAGTTTTGCCAAGAATTTGACTCTCACTCTCATGTCTCCATAATAAATAGAAGGGTATAGATAGCAGGCACTTTGCGTAAAAGAAAGCAAACAGTGGAAACTTCAGAGAGTTAGTGCTGCTGGCGTTGGGTAGTCGTTTCCCCTCATTTCTATTCTTTATCCTGAGCTAAAATTATCGGTGCTTGGCTGGACCTTCACAGTGTATTCATACAGACCTAAAAGGGATATCAGTCTTCTCATTTGTCTCACTGCGTAAACGTGAACATGGATATTTCACACACAATAAACTCTTCATTTATGACAGGGCGACGCTGTGAGGGTAACATTTTTCTGTCGCTGAACAGGCTTCAAATTACAAACAGAGCAATTAAAACAGGAATAAAAGTCCAAGTTGTAAAGCTGTAAGTGTCTCCGAAGCAGACTCGCTGTCTGGCAATATACAGCTCTCAATAAAAGCCTAACGTTGGACGAGTCTATCAGAGTTTTTTTTTTTTCTTTTGTCTGTTTACGTCATGATAATGTGGTTCTTCTGTTGTGTTCACTGACAGGGTGATAAATTAACAGCCACCAGGTTAAAGGGAATCAGAATGACCTAAATTATTGCAGTGAGGAACCAGAAAAACCAGACACTGTGCTTGCGATGCGTAGAAACGGGCTTTACAGTCTCTCACTTAAGATTTTAACGATGCATATGACGTGTGGTGCATAAATTAACAGCATGTCTTGCTTTGGTGTCACGTATTTTGAGCCTTTTTTCCTGAAGGTACATTCATATCAGCACAGTGGAGTCGCCAGCTTGTGTGAATAAGAAATCGCTCGAGGAGCGAAGGACGCACGAAGGAACATTCATGTCTGAGATTGTCTGGTGACGACTGAGTTAAACACTCAAATAAATGTCAAGTAGAGCAGAAACCTCACCTCACCCCTGACTTCTCTGTGAAGACGTATGGCGGTGTGCAGTTTTCGTCATTGCGCTGAAAGGCAGGGGCCCTCATTGCGCCTTTGAATCTCTGACTGTCCGGGCAAAAATCAAATCAGAAAATGAAATCATTTTACAGTTTCAGGCTTATTAAGAGATACGGGGGACTCTGGAGGCCCTTCCGCATCACATCAGGAACATTTGATTGGCCTCCCTCATCTAGGCCTTGCCAGCAACTCCTAACTCATCATGCTGATAAACATTAAAGTCACATTTCTCTTCTGTGTGCACACATAAAAGTTTATTTTAGTTGCACATAAAACCCCAAATAATACAACTTTCCGCACAACAACACTAACATATTAATATATAATTGCATATATTGTTTATATTGTGAAAAAGGTAACTTTTAGCTCGTCTTTTAGCTCAGTTATGGTCTCCACCGACTCCTGCAGGCTGCTAAACGCTCAATTCTCCAGCTATTTAGCATCGCATTTATAGTTATCAGTACAGCTATCAATTCCTTTACTTGACATAGCTAATGTAAAAGTTGCAAGGCGGGAAACCAAAACAATTTATTAAAGGCACTGAAGTTCTCAGCTAGTGCAGCTTTAAAAGGAAACAATTAACAATAACTACTAATGTGGCGCTAATGAGATGTTTGAATCTGTGAAAGTTTAAAAGTGAGACATGAATTGATCTGGAATATTCCTCTGATTTTGTATATGTGCTTTAAAAATAAAGCGGCAGATGGGTTGTAAAGACTAAATGAAGAGGACAGTAATTCTAATTTGCCATTACACAACACCCAGCCCATGTGTTAGACAGATGAACTAACAGTGAAAACACAATGCAAAGTACAACAGTTCACTCATATAATTCACCACCTAGCATCTCCCAACATGTTTCGTTGTGTGTTTCCGCAGGGGTGACTTTGTTTGTGGCTCTCTACGACTACGAAGCCCGGACAGATGATGACCTCAGCTTCAGAAAGGGGGAGCGGTTCCAGATCCTCAACAGCACGTAAGTGTGAAAACATCTGCATGACAACATTTAAAGGGTGGCGGTCAAGGTTCCCCTCCTCTGTTTTTCGTCTGAATCTCTGAATGTTGCGTTTGGAATGAAATGTTGTCACACAAGCGCAGGACGGAGAATGAAACAGTCGGGAGACGTATATTTGTGAAAACAGAGCTCAGAGTAGGCGTTTCCCATGGCAACGGCTGACTGATGTCTGAGAGCCGGTGTTGTGGCAAAGACTGTTTCCATCGATGTGTGTTTTCCCCTTGAAGGTCCAGAAAAACATAGTTTTCATTGGTCTATAAACACTTGTATATATGAATTAATATACTTCTGAATCAGTCTTTCATATCTACGTAGGGATCAAGTCTTATTCCAGAGAGTCTGTAATGTTGTGTAGCCATGTGTCTGGAATGGACAAACTGGATATGTGATCTAGAGAGAGAGCCTTAAGTGTTTAAATGGCAAGTTGTGACGTTCATGAACGAACCGAATCTTTTGAATGGCTCTTTTAAACGAACAATGGGAATCCAGACGCACTTGCGAGACGTTCTTTTTGTTTCTTTTACCGGTTTCTGGGTGCACTTTTGTTTTGACAAAAACAGTTAGAATATTATGACGTTGATGGTATACTGTTGAGGAAAGCTGCCTCCCAGGCCACTGACCTGGGTTTGATTCCTGGTTTACGCAAAATCCATCTAGAATCTATATTTAGGAGTAATTCAAAGTCAGGTAACCCAATAGAATATATTTTTAATGATTCTGATCCAAATCTTACCCTATTATTACTCCCAGTGATTAATTCCTGGACAAAATGAGTTGGTATCTTGAAAATAAATAACAAAATAAGCCAGTCTTTTGAGCGGCTCTTTAAAAAGAACCGATCCACAAGATCCGGCTCCCTCTTAAGAGCCATAAATCCCATCTGTAATACACTGTAGCTTCTCCTCCGTGCTTGCACAGGGAGTGGTGGGGGAATGTTATTCAGATGACTGCAGTCTGCCGCCTCGCTGCTGTACAGACTAAAGTCTGCATACTGGTCTTTTAAGTACTTATTACACACAGAAATCTAGCAAGCTAGCTTGCACATTTCAGCAGTGATCATGTGGTGACAGAAGAAGGAGAGGTATAATTGACAAAAATTAATGAATTCATTTGAAGATGTTGATGGACCGTGATGGACTTTATAAATAACAAAACTGATTTTAGATTCTTAATTTGAGTTTAAAACAGTTATTCAAAGAAGCTTTGAATAAGGATCCTGTACACTCGATCATATATTTTGTTAATCTCTACACTAGAGAGACGATAAATATCCGTATTCCCTACCTCTAAACCTTTATCTGTGCTTTTCTGCACCATGTGATCTATCTCTCTGTTTATTCCAACATGCATTTTTCATCCACGCTCTGTCCTCCTCTTTTTCAGCGAGGGAGACTGGTGGGAGGCTCGATCGCTAACTACAGGTGGAACTGGGTACATTCCCAGTAATTACGTCGCTCCCGTGGACTCGATCCAAGCTGAAGAGTGAGTAAAACTTTTATATATAAGCACACACCCTCACACACACACACACAGCCTCAGTGTTGGAGACGCAGCAGCTTCATCAGCAGAGATCTGATCATGAATATTGGATAACTCATCTGACTGTGTTTTGTTAAACGTGACAGTGGCACGCACGTTACAAGCAGACTATATGAAACGCGTTTGAAACAAAGATTACACCTCAGGGTTTGATGATTTTTTATTTTTTTTTCCCCTACAGCTGGTATTTTGGTAAATTAGGTCGAAAGGACGCCGAGAGGCAACTGCTCTCCAACGGCAACGCCAGGGGCACTTTCCTCATCCGTGAGAGTGAAACAACCAAAGGTACTCAGTCTGAGTAGCATCTTAATGTGCTGGCGTGTCGGAGGCTTTTAAACTTCAGTAGAACAGACAGATGTGTTTGTGAATACATAAATGTTTTAGAACACTTAAATGCCCGTGTAGAGGCAAATTATTAATGGAAAAAAACTTATAATAGAATCATCACCGACACCGACATGAGAATGTCAAATTTGATTTGATGTTATGTCATTAACTATGGAGTGGCCCCATGTTCATTGCCCTAGATCTCTTGCATAACGTACAACATACACTGATCAGGCATAACATTATGGCCACCTTCCTCCTTTGTGCCTCCAAATCAGTTGTGACTCATCAGAGAATGGACATGGGACTTCTGAGGGTGTCCTGTGGTGTCTGGCAACAGGATGTTGTTAGTGGGGGCCTTTGGGTCCTATGGGTTGAGGGGAGGGGCCTCTGTGGATCAGGCCTGTTCCAGTGCATCTTGTAGATACTTGATCAGTTTGGGATCTGGTAATTTGGAGGTCAGGTCAACACCTTGTGTTGTTTTTCATGTTTTTTGGCTTGTTCCTGCATCCTCCCCCCACCCACACCCCATGGGTGTGGGTGGGGGGAAATCCCCACCCATGGGGTGTGGGTGGGGGGAGGTGGGTGGTACATGTGTAAGTAACATCCACATGAATGCCATGAATGGTCCAAAAGTTTCCCAGCAGAACATTGAATTGCCACAAGATGGTCAGTTTTATTAACTTCTCCTGTGTCTCATAATGTTATGCCATAATGTTAAATGACATCACGCTCTCACACACGTTTTACATCAAAAACCAAGTTGGTGTGTGTGTGTTGCCAGATCTGTCACTTCTCTTCTTTATGTGGGCTCCAGGGGCCTACTCTCTCTCCATCCAGGACTGGGACGACATTAAAGGAGACCATGTCAAACACTATAAGATTCGCAAACTGGACAACGGCGGCTACTACATCACCACCAGAGCCCAGTTTGAGACACTCCAGCAGCTGGTTCAGCACTACTCTGGTGAGACTCGGCTACATTCATCCGAACTTTTTTTTTTTTTTTCCTCAAAGAATGTTTCCATACATTTCTCATACCGTTTCAAACTGCCTGCTCGATCCAGCCAGGGCCGCGGGGCTGTGCTGCCGACTGATCGTGCCGTGCCACAAAGGCATGCCTCGTCTGACTGACCTATCCGTCAAAACCAAAGACGTGTGGGAGATCCCGCGGGAGTCGCTGCAGCTCATTAAACGCCTCGGCAATGGCCAGTTTGGAGAAGTCTGGATGGGTGTGTATCTTTTTGGCACAAGTAAAAAATGGGACAGCTGTGAGTAGCATTGCTCAACATCTCAATGGGAGAGGTTTAAGTGAGGAGAGCATCATATTTTGCCCTAAAAGTGGAGACGCAGTTCTATAGCTCTCTGATTGGACTGAGGGTTTGAAAGGACCTTTAGATCAAATAAAACTTGGTATTTATGGTTCAGACACATGTTGTTTTGAGTTCAGTAAAACTTAATTTGTCCCACATTAGGCCATAAAATGCTCCACATTTGTTGTTGGTTCTGCAAACATGGATTAAGTTAGAGGCGAGAATAAATGATTTGCAAATAAGTTTGCAGCGGGGAAATAACTTTCTAGTTACACGTAAACCCAAATAGAAAATTATATCTGTATACTTAGAATATCCGTCTATTTTCCCATTTTTATAATTTAAAATTAGTTTTATAGATTTTAACTATATATGTATATTACTCAGTCTTCATGGCTACTTGTTGCCTTGCTTAGTTATGTTCTAGTGGCTCTTTTGTACCAGTTATGATCTCTACAGCTTTATTTATTTAAGCTAACATAGGCGATAACATAGATTTCAACCTCACATTATACTTAATTTTTATTTACACACTGAAATAATCCCCAGAACCGACAAAGAGGAAGAAAACAACAAAAGCAAACAAACTATTAAAGTCTTTATGAGATCAACAATTGACATTTGTAGAACTACCTTGAACAACTTTTTATTTATTTTTTGTTTTTTTCTGTCAGGCACGTGGAATGGCACCACCAAAGTGGCCGTGAAGACCCTGAAGCCCGGCACCATGTCACCGGAGTCCTTCCTGGAGGAGGCCCAGATCATGAAGAAGCTCCGACACGATAAGCTGGTGCAGCTGTACGCCGTGGTGTCCGAAGAGCCCATCTATATCGTCACCGAGTACATGGGCAAAGGTAGACGCCGTTTCAGATGGGTAGTTGAAGGGACGCTATTAATTTTACATGCGTGCGTGCTTGCACACACCTACACAATGTTTACATAATTTATACATCTGCATGCACTGTGTGGTGTGTGTCCTACTTAGTGACATGGTGCTCGTGTCCACATGCAGAATTGTAGCAGTTTATCAAATGAGAAGAAAAATCAAGAGCGCTTCAGTTACCACAGCAATAACTAATAAATAAATATATGAGCCAAATGAAACATTAGATAAAATTTTCCTCAGTTTTTATCAAATCTGAGTTCGGGGTCTGGCAGCATTTTAATATAACACTATTTATCTCTTTCTTTAGGGAGTTTACTTGATTTCCTTAAGGATGGAGAGGGACGAAGCCTCAAACTGCCAAATCTAGTGGACATGGCAGCTCAGGTACGTTGTTAAAAATCCTGATCGAGTGCACTTTGGATTTGTAACCAGAGAAGTCGGAAAGAGATTTTTATTTTATTTTTCTTTCCAAGAACTTAATTCACTCTAATCATCCCCAGCTGTTACCAATTCATTCGTTTTAGCTCAGTGTTGCTCATTTACAGCCGTTTCCATCTTGATGCCATGCCAACTTTTCACTGCAACAGACAGGATTGCCAGTGTTTTAGGAGTTTTGACTCAAACTTCATGTAATTCATGTAATACTTAGTTGTTTACTGACAAGCATCTGCAGAGTATCAAATACAGAGACTTGGCCTTAATGTGGAACCACTCAAATGTTGTTTTGATCTGACTCATCACCTCTTCTGAGTTGATTTGAAACCTTGGACGACGCTGGTGTTTATTTAGACGATATGGTGAATCTGTTTGTTCAGACTGATAGAATTTGTATAAACCTACATGAACGGCCTGCTTTTATGCACAGCACAGATTTTATGACCTTGAAACTGTTCAGCGATATGATGCTCAATGGAAAAAAAAATAACTCGATTTCCCAGGTGGCGGCGGGCATGGCGTACATTGAGAGGATGAACTACATCCACCGAGACCTGCGTTCTGCCAACATCCTAGTCGGAGACAGCCTGGTGTGCAAGATTGCTGACTTTGGTCTGGCCAGGCTCATTGAGGACAATGAATACACAGCAAGACAAGGTAGGCCTATTGGATTGGGATGCACCAACGTTTCATAAATCCATCAATCAGTTCTGCTAGTTTAAAGCGTAAATTTACCCAATCAGGTCACACCATTAAAGGGGAACTGTTCTTTACAACCTGGACCTTCTTTCTGGCTTATAATCAGAGGTGGACAGAGTACACACCTTCACTACTTGAGTAAAAGTACAGATACTCCTTGTCAAATATTACTCCAATACAAGTAAAAGTAGCATAGTCAAAATATTACTTAAGTAAAAAAAAAATGCTTAAAAGAAATACTTAAGTAAAAGTATTTAAAAAGTATCTCAGGAAATACAGGAAGTAGCTTTATTGTCATTATACAATCCACTCTACAATCCACAGCCTCACTCTTTCTCTTGCAGACAGCTTCTCTCTGTCTCACTTAATCATTCAACTGCACTGCAACAGTTGCCATATTTTTAAACCATTTAAAAATGGCAAGTGTGGTGCTGCAAGCTCATACAATTACGTTTAAAATGTTCATCAGCAATTTAACAAACATTAAGCTAGCTAACGTCAGTAGCTACTTTACATACTGCGACGTGTTTTTTCAGGTTGGAAGACGAGTTCTTGTAGGCCGTGATATAATTTGTTCGCGGTAAGCACAACAAACATTTAAACTGAAACAAATCAGTTTTTGTGGCAAAAATCTCAAACATGGGTTTGAGATAAGGCCACGGGTGCTCGGTGGGAGTTTCTCCAGCTTCTTCCTGCATTGTATGGATTGTATGGCATGACGTAGTACAGGTACGGCAATACGACTAAGACAAACCATATGCGAATCAGCAGAAATAGTTTATTTTCTCAGAATTTTGAAAAAAAATAAAAATAAAATAAAAAAATAATCAGCTGATGTTGATGCTCTCGTTACTCGCTACTTCAAAAGTAGCGAGTAACGAGAGCATCAACAGAAATGTAGTTGAGTAAAAAGTACAATATTTGTCCTTCAAATGTAGTGGAGTGAAAAGTATCCCC
Organism: Chelon auratus; assembly: GCA_030220025.1. Classification (NCBI taxonomy): domain Eukaryota; kingdom Metazoa; phylum Chordata; class Actinopteri; order Mugiliformes; family Mugilidae; genus Chelon; species Chelon auratus. The sequence continues at coordinate 939 of JASGAT010397376.1, read as the reverse complement.
CATAAATAATACTCAAGTAAAGTACAGATACTCAAAAACTGTACTTAAGTACAGTGCTCAAGTAAATTTACTTCGTTACTGTCCACCACTGCGTATAATACCATCATTTACTCACCCATATAACTTTGGTGTCATTTTTAGGAAGGTATTAAGCTCCAGTGGAGTGCCATGTATATCCATATAGTGGGAGTGACTGGGCCACCGAAACACGGCCTCTAAATAACCCATTATCTGCCGCGCAACTCGTTCATTTCACCAATATTTTGTTATGATACGCTAGTGCTATTTCCTATTGAGTCCAGAGTTACCTGTTATCTATCCGCGGACGTGCAGCGGTTTGTTGTTCTTTGGCCAGATGTTCCTCTCTCTGCCTCTGCATCCTCCTTTCAATGAGCTCCTCATCTGTATACTCTGGCTCAAAACGGTAAGGACGTCTATCATAAAAAAAGTCGTCGTCCACAACCTCAGAATCGGAAAAATATTCAGCCATGTTGCAAAAAACGTGCAGTAGCAAATTACAGGTAAACAAGCTGACCGTCGCGGTTGCGCACGACGCTCAGAGATGACATCATCCAGGTCAGAAGTTAGTAGGTCAATCTACAGACCCCGGATGATGATAACAGGTAACTCTGGACTCAACGGGGAATAGCATCAGCGCATCATAACAAAATATTGGTGAAATGAATGAGTTTCGCGACAGATAATGCATTATTTAGAGGCTGCGTTTCGGTGCCCCAGTCACTCCCATTATATGGATATACATGTTCCCACTGGAGCTAAATATGTTCCGAAGGACTAAAAATGACCCCAAAGTTATATGGGTGAGTAAACATTAGTATTTTATGCTAGAAATAAGGTCCAGGTGGTAAAAAACGGTAGTTCCCCTTTAAAGCCATTGACATCTCACACACACACACACACACACACACACACACACAC
>JASGAT010397375.1:0-14371 GCA_030220025.1 Chelon auratus | reverse complement strand
AAAAAAAAAACAGACACTCGACACGTTTATTTAGGTGCAGATATTCTAGCTTTATTTGTCTAATCTACCAAAGAAAGTTCCACAGATATTCTTAGGTTGTGATATTTTTTTCTAAATATCTAATATATGAAGATCTAGTAAAATGCTAGTGGGTTTTACACAAAGTTTGTGTTAAAAGTCCACTGCTCTGTGTTGGCTCAGTGATGCCTAGTGTGCATGAATATGACAGTTTTTCAGTATATTGTGATATCTTGTTGCCTCGAAATAAAAATGACAATGAGCTGTTGGGAAAGAATTTTTCTCTAACAGCTAGGGAGGAGACTTAGTTTATAAACACGTGACTGTTTTTAGAGGGCTCAGAACAGCATGTTCATCGTATTCATGTGCAGAGATAAAAATGCAGTGAGCCATTCTCGGTCACTTGATTCCACATTCACTGCAGAATAACCTGAACCACATTTGTTGTGAGAAGTAATTAAAATGTGACTGTTTATTCAGCTGCTCTTTATAGGTTCATACTTTACAATCAAGGTTCCTGTCTTCTGTAATACTAAACATAATATGACTCGAAACTGTTGATCTTTTTTTCATGTGTTTGTTCCTGTGTGCTTGATGCATAAGAGACTGTACAGATAAGACAGAATGTGACCATTGGCTTAATGTGGACTGTTTAACTAGATCCAGCAAGGGTGCTATTAAAGTTATGACCTTTGCTCATTGCTTTATTAGCTGCACATCACTTCCCTCAAGTATACTGTATTTTGTGACGTACAGTGGTGTTAGTTAGATTCATGCCGAATATTGTAACCGCTCCTATTTGTACCTTCTTTTGTTCCTCAACAATTGTCATTGTACAAAATGCCGGATTGAATGTTTAAATGTCAGAGTACTCGAAATTATTTTGTACAATCAATTTGTGTCTATTTTCTTGTGAAGTGATAAATGTTGCACAGTCTAGGTAAATTGATGAGTCATACTTTCTTTGGGTCATTCCTATTAAATTATTAATAAATATTTATCCAGTAAACATCTTAGTTTAAAAAGACGGATGACTTTCTAATGCAATTAATGTTACACTTCCCTAGAAATACATAAGATTTAGGGCAAAGATTTAGGCAAAATTATCTTGTCAAAACACGCTCACATTAGCGACCACACATGCCTATTTCCCTTCTTCCTGCGGGAAAACAATCACCGTTCTTGTTCTCAAGGGAACGACACTGATGGCACTATAGCCCCATGCTGGGTAAGATTATAAAGAACAAGAAGAAATGTGGATGTTGAGACTGGTCTAGTGGGTGGTTTGTAGTTTAAATTGAGCCTTCTATAAGACGGGAATATAATTGTTTATGGGCACAATAGCAAGTGAATACCACAGCTAAAACAGTTTATCTATAAATTTGGGAAGGCTGCTGACAGGTAAATTGATGAAAATATAAAATATAAAGAAAATATGCAATAAGTGCAAAGAAGAAGGACTAAAATTGTTCCTAACTCCATAACTGCTGGCAATATTGTGTTTCTGGAGTCCGGAGTTTAAACAGTCTCTTTGATTCTAACATGCTTACAAGTTATCCAGTAACATTCAGCTGCTGTTCCATCATCATCTACTGGCATATTATTTTGTTGACAAGCAGCTGTAGATGCACCAACACTTCCTGGAACTGGGACTTCCCAGATGTGTATCTTTCTCGGGAACAGCCGGAGTCCTAATGTAGCTGATAAAGTCACATACTGCTTGTGACTGTGATGTCTTCAAGTGTATTCTTGTATCTTTCTTAACATTCAGTTCTCTTGAATGTGTTTAAGGCTCCAAGCCTTGTTTTTCTAGTCGGGTTCCTGTCACGGCAGAGACTGAAAGGTCAGACATGAGTAACTGCTGCAACAGACACAGGCTTGGTCTTTCTGTATACCTACAGAGGGGTAACTACCTTTAGAAATTGGTGGAAAGTGTTTCTTGACTTTTCCATGTTTGCGAGCACTAGTTGGCAATTTAGGATATTCAACTCATTTCCACATCACAGAAGATGTTTTTAGCAATGTATTTTTTCCCCATACACGTATATTGGTGGCCTAATGGGGTAATTGCGAAGATTAGGCCTGACCTAAATTTAGAACAGATCTTTATTGAGGGAATTATTTTCCCCCCAATAATTATCAAGATCTTTTTATCTCCCGGCCTGGCTCTAAACAGGCAACACTACTAATGGCGGATTCATGATCCAGCTTTTCCAAGGAAAAGATTATCATCACGTTTCACACAAGACAAGACTGACCACTGTAACTAAATCTTGGTCTGAAAAGATTCCTAACACAGGAATTTTACTCTGCATTTGATTTTGTCCTGAATAAATGTTGAAAATATGCTCGTGGCGAACAATGGGGCCTTTGTAAGTTTCCAATGGAAAAAAAGTGAAGCCTTTACCGTGTCGAATCATGACAAAGCATGTGATATATTTGATATGCCAAGGGTTTTGAAATTGTGATAAGGTTTTTTTTTAGGATGTGTGCGTTTAGTGACTGGAAATGTTGGGATAGTCAAACATGTGACTGGACACTTTTCATGACACAATGCTTTATGGCCTATATGGCTTTGTGAGATGTACATGCTGTGTATATGTACTGAGCAAATAAATGTTATATTATCTCAACATATTCAAATGACCATGAACTAATTGTGTTGCAGTGTAGGTTTGTGCATGTGTATGGGTGCAAGAAAGAAAAATGCCATAATGGGAGTATCAAGTCCACATTTTATTTTCGGTTTCCACAAATCAAATGTCAGATCTTTTTAGATAAAAATACTTCGCTGATGGGTTAATAGGTTGTAAACACTACAAAACCACAGCACCAGATTTGTGGCAGCGATTGACCTGCTAAATGTGCATGTTGGCAAAACTGCAATGGGATTATTTTCAATTTGAAAAATAATACCCTTTGACACCGAATTTAGCATGTGGGGAATTACATAGCTTCTTCTGTTCTGATCAGATTCATATTTGTCTCACTGTCGCTCTACCGAAGCAGTATACCAGTGCACAAATGGCACAAAAAGTAGGGCATGAGACAGACTATTAAGATTTAATGATGCATGGCTCTAAGGTGAGGAAACAGCTCTATGGTTTGCTTGAGCATCAGCTGATTACATTTCTTTGTAGGGAATACAAAATTTAGCAAAAATGTACTACATATATTATTATAAATATGCTTAGTAATGTTGTCATATTTACAATTTCTTTTAATCCAGCCTAATCAAAGTAATCAAATTGTAGCGCTCTGGGTTCAATTTGGTTTAGGGTTTGTCGCAAGCTTGATAAGTATCACTCCATGTTCTCTTGGCATCTCAGCATGGTCCTTTAGGAGCAGAGAAAGAATAACAGAATGACATGTCAGCCATTGTGTTGAGTCAGAGAAAATCAGGGACATAAACAATAGAGGGCTAGCCATTCAGCCTTCTCACGGAAGCCCTACTCTGGTACTTTATTCCTCGCTTTAGGCACACACATAAAAGCATACACACCTACATGCTCTGCAGCTCTGCCATTTTTGGCTGACCCCCAGTGAAGAGATATTGTAGTTCTGTTAGAACATGTTTGTTCCTTGACTTCAACTCAGTTTATAGATGTTCTTTGATTTCAATGCAGTACCACTCTGACAATGTCAATGACAGTAGACAGTGCTTTGACGCAACCACAGTGTGAAAAAGGAACCAATTTTTTGCTCTCAAACCTGTCACTGTAGATATTGACGATTGTAAAAAGAAAAAAAATATATAGGGAACTTTGTGAAATTGGCTTTTGACTAGTTGATGAGATCCATATCTCAACAACAGAATGTCTCCTCTTTGCTGCAACCATAGTGTTGACAATATTATTCATTTATTTTTCCCCATCTTGATCGACAGAATACGGAGAGATTGCTTTATGGAATAAATCGTCATTGTTAAGAAAACATATTCTTAGATCAGCAAATGCTATCTGACTGCACACTAGATATTATCAGTGTACATGGAGTTAGTATATTGGCATGTCTGCTTGGATTTTTGACCAACAAGTCTATAATGTTCTATGGGAGCTGCACCATTAAGGGCTTTGTATACCAGCAGGAAGATTTTTAATTTACATTCTGAAAGATAAGGGTAGCCAGTGGAATTTTGAGACGACTGGAATAATCCAATGCTATTTTTGTCCTCGTTAAATTTTGTTCAGCTGCATACTGAATATGCTTCAATCTATGAATAGTTTTAGTTGGGAGGCCCATAAAAAGGGAAAAGCCTGTTCATAATAAATGCATAGATGAGTTTCTCGGAATCAGACCGAAAAAGAAGCCTCTGAATTTTTAGACTGTTCTCATTTGGAAAGTTGGCATTTGTCTTTATGTCTTTATTGATATCATAACTTTAAAATAATGTTTCTTGGTTGGGCTCAAACCACTACATATAGTTCTGTAAAGTTTAGGTACTCAAGATGATGGGAGTAATATCCATCACTCAAAAGGACAGCCATCAGGAAGATGTCTGTTCTACCTCCAAACATACAGCCACAACCTTACAAACCTGGTCAGCTCCACTAACAAGGAGTAATGAAACAAATGATGTGGCTGCCACAGAGCCTTGATCTCAGTATTGTCCAGTCAGGCTAGGATTGTTTGAAGAGTCAGTAGCTAGCCAGTCTACAAACCCTCAAGCCATTCAAGATGTTTGAATCAACCTACCTGCCAAGTACAATGAAAAATTGTGGAAATTTTGGTACTGTTTTAAAGTCAACAGGTGGTCCGACAATAACTTAAGTGTTGGAGCATCACTTAAGGCATTATTAATATTTATTTAAATGATTTTGTCTTTTAAATATCTGCATACATTCTAACTCTCTTATTCGCACTCTCTTTTTTTTTTTTTTGCATTTGCTTTAAGTCACTCATGCTTCCGTTAACTAACATTAGACACTGGATATGTTTTCTCTGCCCTCTCACGCTACCCTCATTTTAAAGCTCTCTTTAACTGAACAGACAGAGAGGAAGCTAATTGGCCGCTGTGTCAAAGGTCTTTGTGTATGCTCTCAGCACTTCAGATAAGTATGGCTAAGTGGTGCTTGTATAAACATGGATCGTTATCTTTCACTGAGAGACTAGCTGAGTGTAATGTGCCCTTCACACTGGATGCAGTATCTCCGCGCCTGTGCTCTAAAATGCATCAGTGCCGGTGGCTGTCTCTGTGAATGAACGTTTCAGAAGTGCATGTGTGCACCTTTTCAGTAGCCTTGAGACATAAGTTCAATCTGGTTGAATTTTACTGCCACCCTTTATGGTGAGGCCCTTCCAAGTCTGTTGGAAAGAGGGTAGTAGTCAGACAGGATTAAAAGAGTACAGCAGTACTAAAGTATTCTAAAAGCTTTCAAATAAAAAAAGTATAATTTGTATGGCTACGATAAAAGTGCCAGTGCCGATCGACTTCAAATCAAATTTCCAAATCTTAAGGTATTCTGTTCGTTATTATGAACGACAAATAAAAGTGCCAGTTCTTCAATTTTAGAAGCTTCAATTTTTGTTGTAATGTAATTTCTTTCCTCTGGAAATGGCAGAAACAGTTGCAGTATGATTGCAAATAAGATTTACTAATAGTTTCAAGCATGTACCCTACACACCTGTCCACGTCCCCAAAGCGTCTAGCAACACTTATACACACATAAACATGTAAACCTTAATTGTGAGGACACTCGTTGACATTATGCATTCCTGGGCCCCTTAACCTAACCATAACCACCCAAGCTAAACATCAGCTCTAACCCTTACTGCAAACGAATTCTGTATTAATTCCTATAGTCCTAAAACCAGGCCTTAACATATCTTTGAAGGTTTGTCAGAAAGTAAGAAATCTTAATGTCTAAAACCAAAACTGGTCCTCACAAAGTAGCAAATACAGTTACACACACATAATACAGTTACTATGGCTAACTGGGTGTGGTGTAGGCTTTGGAGTGGATTGCTGTTTTTGGTCTCTGATCCCCATCAGCTTGCTTTGTTTATGTATCCCTTTCTTCCTGCATTTCTTCTAATAGTTGCATTATTTTTGTTTCACTCTCTTCCTCTGTGGAAGTTGGAACAGAGACCTCGGAAAAGGGAGAAGGAGGGACTTAATGGGTACAGTAACAAGAGAGAACAAGAAGGTATAATTAGCAGCAAAGTGAGCACTGGTCATTTAAATGAAGGGATTTTCTCTGCTGTGTGCCTTTACTTTACATCTACATTAATTATCCTGTTCGTTTATTCATGCACTTGGTAAGACATTATTTTTCCACTGACTGAATGAGAACCTCTCTGACTGCCTCATTACCCGCTGATGGTGTGAGAGAAGGATCCCAGCGCCAAGCTGCAAGGAATAAACTTCACACCCACTTTGCCTCCAAATGCTCCATAAAGATATCTTTATTTGTTGTGTAATGACAAGGCATCTTAGGGTACCATTACTTATTAAAAGGCTGTTTGTTCCAAATTCGCCGATCATTAATAATGAAATGAGTGGTGATTAATCTTTGAAAGACTAGTTTATACTGCAGTGCTTACTGACCTGCGTGGGTAGTATTTCCACTGTAATCATCTTAGAGGGATATCCCAAAGAAGTTTGTTGCCGCAGGCTTATGTATGTAGTACATGCAGTTGGTTTTATGTATGTGTTTCTGCCTTCATTCAAGTTAATATCAGATTGGATTTTTGTCATTGTATCCTAACCTTGAACAATTCTGCCTAACCTTGTTTCCTCCAGTTAATTTCTGGTCACAGCAGCTACTGACCAGATCATTTTGGTCAGTTTGGTACATGAATTTATGGTCACAAGAAGAGGACTTAAGTTTTCCCTCGACTTTTCCTCTTGTGCGATAGTCCAACCGTCATAACTTGGCTTAAATTCTTAGCATCTGCATCGTAACAGTACATGGAATAAGCATATAGCTCAAAGCTGACATGGCCCTCTAGCATTCCTGACAATAAGTAATGCAAATTGTGGTCACAATAATTTTGATTGAAAGAGTTACACAGAACAAAATCCTCCATTCCCCAACTTACAGTGCAAACTGCTATTTTTTGTAAAACATTTCTTTCTTGTGCATATACTGTTATTTACACATCAATACATCCCACCATCATCCAAGTCATCCAGCGATCACTCTGTACATACAAAATGTCTTAGACTTATTTCTGTAGTTACAATTGAGATTGTTTATTGCTGTTCTCCTTGAGTTTATCACAGCTAAATATCACTAGTTGTATGTGTCTAAACTTTGGCAACATAGGAATTGCTTGTTATGGTCTGCAGTAGATTAAAATTAGAACACGAATTGACAGAAACAGACAAACCGAGAGACTGAGATGTGGACAGTCTGTACAATAGGAGGGAACACTCTGTGCCACCCGTTATTAATCCGACCCCGATCAGTTATTCTTGCAATGTGTGGGACTGTAGAACACTGACCACTGCTGGGTCTCTGTGGAATTTCTGTTTTCATAGACGCCCATTTATACAAATGCCTTGTTGATTATTGAGTCTCTCTCTCTTCACCTTCTTTCACTCGCCTTGACCTTTTCTTCCTCTCCTCCTTTTGTCTCACTTTTAGGAGTCCCCTCAGGACAGTGCAATCACCAGGGACATTAACAGGACATTCCCAGCTCATGACTACTTCAAAGACACTGGAGGAGATGGCCAAGATTCACTGTACAAGATTTGCAAGGTTTGGACACAAACACAAATTTGTCTGTGAAGTCAACGCAGAGCGTTACGCAGACAGCCATAGAAATGAAGTCACACAGTGTCGAACAGCTGTTTGCTAAATGAGGTGGGAACCATTTTGTGGCACAAATGCAGACACACTCAGCTTCAGTCCCATCTCCATTCCATCCCACATTGACTGCTATCACACTTAAATTTACACAACGCGGTATATTTTTATCCATGTACGTGGAATCTTGTTCCAGGACTCTTTCAAGGACAGTTTGAAGCTGATGTTTTTCTGCTTCTAAAGAGCAGCAAGTTAAATTCGTGTGATATACAAAATGGGTCAGGAAAACATTAGTAAGCATATAAATTACTTATGCTGTCAGAGTGGATAGATGTGATTAATTAATCCAACACAATCTCTGGCTCAGTATTTTTTTTTATTATTATTATTTGATATTTTGCAGCCATGAAATTTGCAGCCTCGTGGCCACTAATGAAGTAACTGTGCTTGGAAAACTGTATGTAATTAGAGATGTGTTATCTTAGTAACGTTAACCGCTGGAACCACCTGGAAATTATGGCATTCTCCACTGCAATTGGGTCACGTTTCCCTGGAATAAAGTGTAATTACTATGTAAATGACTTGCTCTACAGTAGGTCTGATTGCAAAGTTTGTAGAGCAGTAGTGAGTTGCCAGCACTAAAATGAACTGTTGATTAATTAACACTGCTTTTCTGTTGCTGGGTGGTTCAGTAAGTTCATAACAGTCACCGCCCGTCTAGAAAAGCAAAGCAAATTTCCAGTCGAACTAAACACAACAATAATCAGTCCAGTTCTCAGCTGACTCTCCCTCTACAGTGTGCACTCAATACAACTTGTCACAAAATACTACAATCTCCAGAAGTCATCACTCTATGTCTCATGAGAATGAACGTGTTGTCACTGTGTATAGTGTACTATACATACATTTCAAACTATAGTTCCATAATCTGTCACGCAGGGCTTGACTGCATTGTGTTCACAGTTTTCAGTTTCATTTCATTCATTATGTATAACTCAGGTGAGGGCATCCATCTCTTCCCAGACAAGCACCTCCTCAGGTGTGTTTGAATAATTCAGTGGGCCCTCCCTTCCCTGTGTGTGTATGGATTGATCCACGCTTTGTCCCATTATTTGTGTTTGTGGCTCAGTAGGCCACGACAGCCATTTTCCTCGTTCTCCCCTTTATTTCATCGATACCAACATTTCTCTCAAACCCCAGTCCTTTTCCTTTGCTTTTCTGTTTCTTTCTTTATCAGACTCGACTCATTATTCTTCCGTCCCTCACTTCAGCTGGACTTTCTGGTCCTTTCTTAAACTATATTTTTCTTCACAGCTGTTACTGCCACTACTTGCGCAGTTCACAGTAAAGACATAGCTGTTTCATGTGATCAACAGCATATACACCGATCAGCCACAACATTATGACCACCTTCCTAATATTGTATAGGTCTCCCTTGTGCCTTCAAAACAGTTGTGACTCATCAGAGAGTGGACACGGGCCTTCTGAGGGTGTCCTGTGGTGTCTGGCAACAGAATGTGGTCAGTGGGGGCCTTTGGGTCCTATGGGTTGAGGGGAGGGACCTCTGTGGATCATCCCACAGATACTTGATCAGTTTGGGATCTAGTGAATTTGGAGGCCAGGTCAACACCTTGTGCTGTTTTTCATTTTTTTTTTTGGCTTGTTCCTAAACTGTTTTTGTTTAGCAAGCATCCTGCTTGGGATGGCCACTGCCATCAAGGAGTGTCATTGCTATGGGGTGGGGGTGCCTGGTCTGATCTAAGTAGGTGGTACATGTCTATGTAACATCCACACGAATCCCAGTTTTGAAAGTTTCCCAACAGAAATTGTCACAAGACGGTCAATGTTATTCAATTCTCCTTTCAGTGGTTTTAATGTTGTGGCTGATCGGTATATATTTTCCCCTGAGTTGTTTCCTAAGACTACTTCTACTTCATATTTTCCAAGAAGAAATCACCTCCATTTTTACTTAAGTGTTGTCAGTTTACTGTTCAGCTTATCGGCTGTATTTTCTTTTGTCCTCTCTTTCAGGCTTACTCTGTTTACGATGAAGAGATTGGCTACTGCCAGGGACAGTCGTTCTTGGCTGCAGTGCTGCTGCTGCACGTGAGTTGACAAACCAGCAGGCTCCTGAAAAAAATCTAAGCCTTTCAAACAATGTCACGGGTTGAGAGGAATTGTTTTGCTTTCATGTGACACCTGTAGCTTTTTCAACCAACTGCAACACTGGGGGATTGGCTTGGGTTGTTTAAGTATCTACCTTTTCTCAGATCTCAGTCAATAGACATGCTCTTGAAAAACAGAATATATGTATTTCATTTGTACTTATAATGATGTGGTCTTTCTCATTTGTTAACATAGTTTGGCTTGCTTTTAAGCACTCCTGCTGGCCAGAGGAACTCCATCACTGCCACCTAGTGGAAAAATATTGTCTGTATCACTTTAGAAAACACAATGAGACAAGGAGGGATGTGTGCAAAGTAACACAATTAAATACCTTTATTTAATGTGCAGCTTTTTATGTTATATTTATGTGTTATATTAACTTCATGTGAAACTTGTATCATGGTCTGACCTGGTAAGAAGCACTGATTACTCAATCTCTTGGCCTCCTTCAGATGCCAGAGGAGCAGGCTTTCAGCGTGCTGGTTAAGATCATGTTTGATTACGGGCTCAGGGACCTTTTCAAGCAGAACTTTGAGGATCTGCATTGCAAGTTCTTCCAGCTTGAGAGACTCATGCAGGTTTGTGTTTTGCATTTTCAGATCTGAAGTGTTTTTTTTCTGAACGTACATCAGTCCACTATGTTCACACACACAATCAGAGTTATTTGGCATTTACTCACCAGTTCTACCTTTTGTTCTCTCAATGGCATCATGTCCTTGTTTGCTTTTTTCCAAATACTTTTCTTTGTGTTTATTTTTTTCATTTATTGATTTAATCCACTTAATTTTTTTATTACTCCACATCCACCTGTCTTCTTACCTCCCCCTCGTACGTAATTTGCTTTCAATCTGTCTTTACCAGGAATATATACCAGACCTGTACAACCATTTCCTGAATGTGGGTCTAGAGGCACATATGTATGCCTCTCAGTGGTTCCTCACCCTCTTCACAGCCAAGTTCCCTCTTTACATGGTCTTCCATATAATTGACCTGCTACTGTGTGAGGTGAGTAATAAAAACACTCAGATGTTGTGGGTTTGACTTTTAACCAGTTCAGTTAATTTATATTATTCTGTCATGACACAAACATACTTTTTTTTTGGCGTGAATATGAAGCTCCACCTCTCATGAGCTGAATAATGTCATTGCTATAATGAGCGTAGTGTGATGCTGTAATGAAGCACCATGGCAGCAGGGACTGGGAGACTGTTTAAGATTTAGCGAACTATTAACAGAACCAGGAAAAGCTTCCTCAGATCACCCACAACCTTCAGACTAAGCGGAGGATTGATCTCCATGGTGGTGCAAGCTAAACAACCGTCTGCAAGATCACATGGAAAGGTCTATAATCAGTACTAGCAAATTATCTGCAAGGAAAGGTATCAGATACTGTGCATTTCCAAATATTCAAAGGAAGGTTGCTAATAGTATTAACATCGACTGCAGCAAGGCCCTTATTATGTATACAGTTTAAATATTACTCTCCCTTATTTTTAATTAATTTTAATCTGTGATTATTCGGCATTGTGTGTTAAAAATATTTGTACATCAATTACAGTACAAAGCTGCATTAATTTTGTCAATGTACAGTAATTAATTTGCTTAATTCACTTTAATAATCTGTTTTTCTCAGGGCATTAGTGTGATCTTCAATGTTGCCTTGGCACTTCTGAAGGTAAGTTAAACCACACAAAAATGAATCCACACACACACACACACGCACAAAACCACTGACAAACACAGCTCTGAGTAGAAGCAGGAACAGAGAGCTTGTGCCAACAGGAGCTTTGGAAAGAGTTCACACGTTGGCACATGTGAGCAGGTGAGACACATGCACACTGTCACCCTACTGTTCTGTGCTGAAAGTGGCGCACATGTTTTTTGTTGAAGGTGAGTTTTGCCAGAATAGAGTTTCAGCTGTGAAAAAAAAAAAATCTTTGGAGCAACTTTTGTTTTAGATTGATTTGTAGACTTTAGATGGTTTCTCACAAACCTGTTCTTTATCATATCTGTCATATTATTTTTTACCAAACCAAAACATTGTCTTAATAATTGTGTTTCTTCATGTTACACAAAGGAAATTAATCTTTCCTTGACAAGAATGCTTGGCTTGGATAATATAAATCTACTTTTTTTTTTTTTTTTATCATCAGACATCAAAAGACGATCTAATCCAAACAGACTTCGAGGGAGCACTCAAATTCTTTCGTGTCCCAGTTCCGAAGAGGTACCGCTCTGAGGAAAATGCAAAGAAGCTGATGGAGCTGGCCTGTAGCATGAAGGTAAGTTTAGAGCTGAAAGCAACAAGCAAGTGTTCCATGTTCAGCCTCTCATTTCCTCAGACAATCACGTCATGGTCGGTTCACTATTAATTAAGTTTTGTCAATAAGAGCAGTTTAATGTCCTTTTTAATATTCAGAAAATCACAATCTCTAATACATTTTGAGATTTGGAAAGAGAAAACCCAACATGGCAAACAAGCCAGCAGCTCTGATCATTACGTGATCAGGTCAAAAATAGAAATGGATATTTTTGTTATATTAAAATCTGCATGCATCAGTGCTGCTCAGATACCAGTAGGGGTCACTATTGAACCTTATCACAGGCTTAACAGATTAAAAGAGCACACACTTCTCTCTTCCCGTATTTTTCACACACACGCTCACACCTGCGTCCTGACCTGTTTTGAACAGTCTGGCCTAGTTTAGAGGACCTGACTTTCAAGGTAACTTTGGTGTGAGATATTTATTAGCGCAAACTCTGTAAAGGAGCCAGCATGGAGAGAGATTTGAACTTTTTGCCTCTGAGTTAGACAGGTGGGCAGCAGAGAGATCACACGATGAGCTGCTTCAGCAAAAAGAATTCTTGGAGAAGTTTCAGTACCCATCTTATGGGCATCACTTCTGAATATGAATCATGAGACGGGCTGCCCTATGCCTCTCAGGTGGGAGGAATAACCACTACAAAAGTGAAGATTTTGTAGTTGATGCTTCCAAATTTCACACTGCACCCATGTGAATTAAATACATTCATGTAAGAACCAAGACGTATATCAAAACCTCATTTACTGCAGACTGCCTTGACAAGTTATAAAACACGTTATTTAGCAAGAGAAAATAATTCCACAAAGTAATTTGGCACTTCAGTGAACTTGGTGTGATTACTGTGATTTTGGATCTGGAAATTAAATGTGAGTCAAGGTAGGCTAATCTGGAGCGTGGATGTCACTATAGCGGGATTATCTGACCAGATTACCGGTGCCCTCATTGACTAATGATTCTCTCTCCTGACTGGACCACAGATTTTGTAACTTTATTCAGTGTCATTACAGATTTGTGATGCTATATCTTTAAAACGTACAGCAGCAGCACCAAGATATTAATATTAGATATATAACAGTGCTAAATTTGTTTCTTATTGCAGATTATCCCTCGGGTCGGTTCGTTTGGGCTTGTGTGAACAAAGCAATCGCACTCTTTTACACAACAAATAAACAAAGCTGAGCCTGGTTAGAGAGAGTTGTCTCAGCTCGATTGCAATCGCTCCCTGGAGCGGTTTGTTTGTAAAATGAACACACATTACCCATGAACTGATTCAACTACCAAGTGAACATGTTCATATACAAAACACTGGTACATGAACCACATAATAGCAATACGTCCCAACGCCCACATTCCTATGCTGCCTATGCTCCACTCTGAACTCGATTACAGTACAGACTGTACTGCATATTTGCTAATTTATAATGGATCAAAGTTTATATTATAAATCCCGATAACTGATGTCTATAAATCATGGCGGCAGTTGAGGGGGCCCTGGATGCTCTACTCTGTGTCCCTAATTGCTTTTCTTAGCAGTAGCTTCTGGAGACCCAGCTGTCTGTCAAGGCTGTGAGAGAGAAGATGAAAAAACAATGAGAAAGTGATGGATGAGGCAACTCCTGCCCCGAATGACCTCCCGTACTTTTTCTTTTCTTTCTCCCATTTACAGAACACATTGCAACAGAACACACTAAGAGAACGCATGCTGGCACACACTTGAGCTGAACAACATGGGGATTATGCTATCCTAGTTCTGCCACATCATTAGGTGATAAATGCTCAGGGTATATGGATCATCACCTATATACTGTAGTATAATACTAAACCTGATTGGGAATGGAGGCGAGCGTACAAAGACAATATTGCATTGATTGTGCAGCCTTAACTAGACACATTAAAAATTCGCAGAACAGTCAGTCGTGCTTCAGTTTGCAACTATGTTAAACCAGAGAGTAACAGAGAAACTATAAAGAAACCGTAGTAGTGTGTAATACCTGATATTAGATCCTAGTCCATCATTAAAAAACAGATAATTTACTGTTACTTACTATCTGTTTTATGTATTACTTGGCCATAAAATTAGGAACTGATCTACATCTAACTCATATGTATAAA
>JASGAT010397374.1:0-18496 GCA_030220025.1 Chelon auratus | reverse complement strand
TGAACCTAGACCTGAGCAACTGCAGCAACCCCAGATCATAGCACTGCCCCCACAGGCTTGTACAGTAGACACTAGGCATGATGGGAGCATCACTTCATCTGCCTTTCTTCTTAACATGATGCAATGGTTCTCCACTATCCTTCCAGTTTAATAATGCGTTGGACAGTTCTTAATCCAGTTTTAGTAGTTTCTACAATCTCCTTAGATGTTTTCTCTGCTTGATGCATGCCAATGATTTGTCCATAGTAAAATATCGCTGTCTCAATCCAGGACTCAGCCCTTGTTCTACAGTTTGTCCTTATGATCCTTTATCATGTGTGCAAGTGTGGCTTTGGGACCTTGGAGAACGTGTACTCTGCCTGAAACCACAAAGACACTCGCAGACACGGAAAGAGTCTACCGTGGGGAAATAGAGTAGAGGAGTAAGGAGGAATGAGGGATGAGGGAAGGACGCCCGGTGGCTTCTACTCAGTTGCTAGCCCAGCAGCAGAATACTCTGAACTAAATCCAATTTGGATTTAGTCTAGTGTACCCACTGTGACTGGAGGTCTGTTTGTTTAACTGTCAGATAATAAATGCCGTACCTCGCAACCGGAATGTAATATAGACAAACTGGTGCAGGACTTGTTGGATACCCCGCCGACGTTAAAGGACAATTTCTAACATGAATCAGTTGTGCAGTGAGCTGAGGTGAGAAGCCATTTGGGGATTTATAGTTAAAATAGTTGCTAAAAGAAAGTCAAGAAGTGTGTCCTGAAGCAGTGAATTCATTACAAATTAAAAACAAAGTGACAGTATTTCTACTTGAATAAGATATTTTAGTAGTCTTTCCCATCAGCGACGGTGTCCTCCCTAAACTGACCCTCCCTTGTTTTTCTCTCTTTTTCCTCTGTCCTGTCGTCATCTGACAGCAGCAACAACGGGAGCGGCGGTGGCAGCAGTTGTGACAGTGCCAGAGGCCACACTGCTCTGCCACGCAGTGATCTGGCAGTCTGTTGCCGCCTCCCTCCTCTCCTTCGCCCTCCCGGTCTTCCTCCCCTTCCATTCCGCAGCCTCCTCCGCCTCCTCCGCCTCCCCACCACCCCTCCCTCCGGCTCTCTGCCTGTCTCAGGAGATAGACACCTGAGCAAGACGAGGGGTCAGCGTGGCCACCGAGCACGCTGGCCCACTTCCATCTTTTGAGGGAATGTGAGTAACTGTGTGAGTGTGCTTGACGCAATAGAGGGGTTTATATATTTGGCAGGTCCTTTGTCTTTCTGTCCTCTTTTATCTTGTAGTTTTGGCCTTTTTGCACAGCGGCTCCTGTCTCGCAGTAGGTTGCTCTTTCAGTTTGGGTACATTATTAATTTTTCTCCTTTTCAATGCAAGAAGCTTCCATAAAAATGCTGAAATAAATACAAATGTTTCATTGATGGCTAAGATGGTAGCTTAATGACGACAAGATCAGAAAGCCAGGCGATGGTTCTGTGGTATCTGGAGTTCTGTTCTTGTCAGGGCAATCACTGTTTCTGCTTTGAGCCACTACAGAGGCCCTTGCTGCACCTCTATTTCAGTCCCATTACTGGTTAATAAAAGCACTATTGTGCAGATCATAGGTTCCCAACCACTGGACCATGGACTGGTGCCATTCCGCAAAGCATTAGCTACTGAGCTGTGTGGAAGAAAAACACACAGCGATAAAAGCATAAAACAGACAATGGATTATAAGCGTGAAACAATATTAGCTGTTTGGTAATTACACTAGACACGACACGACTCTCTGTGCTGTACTTTCCCTCGCCACAAGGGGGAGCTTTACGAACTTTGGCTGAGGTGAGGAAAAGACCGCAGATTTGCTGAAATGTTCAGGTTTCAAGTCACATTTAATTTAATTTATTTTAATCCGTAAATTTAAGCAAGAAATGGAGTAATGCTGTGGTCTATACAAGCAAATATTGTTCCAGTTAGATTGAAACGGACACAATTTCCAGGTTTTCGGAAACATTGAATTTGACGCCCAGACCCTACACATACCCTAACACCATAGCCTGACATGCACCTCCATAGAAATGTAACTACGCCTCGCAGCAACGGAGACCGCAAGAGCTGTGATTGGTCCGATTGGTAGTAGCTTCTTTCCGCTTTACTATTTCAGGCTGCTTCTCCATCTCTGCAGTTTTTTTAATTGATGGTTTTGGATTAATAAAGATGGAACACATCGAGGAAAAGGTTAACTGAGGAGGTTGGGAGATAAAAACATTTGTGCGACTCGTCTTCGGCGAAAGTTTCAGTCGCCACTGTTGTAAGTGAAGCAGGAAGTAGAAACAAAAATTAACGCGCATGACAAAAGAAAACAAAGAGCCAGCTAGCAAGCCAAGTATACAAGTATAAATGGCTCGCAACGGCTTTTGGCTAGGTGCGTAGGTTGCGGCGTCTAGTCAGAGGCGTAAAGCGAACTCAATGGCCTCTATTTTCCTGCTGGTGAAAAAGACGGCTAATATAGTATGTGCACTGAGGTGGGAGGAGACCAAATTTGAGTTGTTAGTTTGGAACCGAGTTACGCCTTTAATACAAACAAGACCAAACAATCTGCCGTCTATTTACAATAGAGTTTTAACTTCTGTCCCCAAGAAGTTTCAATCTCATTCACACCTTGACACTGGAGCCTCTGACGGACAAGAGTCGTTAGAGAACCATTCATAGGGAAGAGGAGGGGGGCAAAAAAACAGTCCCCCCTCAACAACAGGTAAGTTCCCAGTCGTTAATTAGCTGCACCAGTTTCTGGTCATTAGCTTAACAAGCAAGTTTTTTCAGGAGGAGTAAATATTTAAACCTCAGACTTCCCACCAGTCCCCTAGAACTGAAGAAGCTACTTGGATGAGTGGTGAAACGTCTTCTCAAAAAACTCTACAAATCCAGGTGCCTTATTTGAACCTTTGTTGGATAATCTGGAAAGAAAGAAGTGAGATTGAGACATGTGCTGCATCACCATATCCTATCTGGTATTCTGTATATCTCTAAATAGATGGTATGTAAGATGCATTATTCCAGATGTACGAGGATTCTGGATATTTGGTTAAGTTCAGGAAAAAATTATCCTGGTTTGTTTTCTTTCTAGTCACCTTTTACAGCGTTAACCAAGTGTTTGAAAGCCTCTCTCCGCTGCTGGCTGTGGACATACGGGTGCAGATAGCATCTGCCCTTTTAAATCTGGTCTAGAGCGGAGGCCTGACAGATGGACGACCATGCCATCCACTGATCTTCAGCTGATGCATTTTCGCTTAAGCATCTAAATCAAATCTTAGTTTTTCCATTAACTCATTTTTAGTAAAGAGATTTTTTAATTTGATTTTAAGAGCCCCATCATGCTCTTAAAATAAAAAAAAAAACACTCATGAAACGTGCAGTCACCCGCTGTCCTTCAGCAGCACTACACTAGAGAGG
Source organism: Chelon auratus (assembly GCA_030220025.1). Taxonomy (NCBI): domain Eukaryota; kingdom Metazoa; phylum Chordata; class Actinopteri; order Mugiliformes; family Mugilidae; genus Chelon; species Chelon auratus. Next base: position 15,073 of record JASGAT010397374.1, on the reverse strand, counting down.
CAATCTGGGGATGAAATGCTTTGCTCATGGGCACGCAGATGATAGTTGATGGTGCGGAGAGGGTTTTACATGCTCGTTTCCCCCCCCACCAAAATATTTCCAGGCCCACTTGGGTTCCAGTGTGCCTCCAGTCAAAAGCCTGCATTTCTAATTCGCTGTGGGCACTGCTGGTTCATCACTCTCCCTCTTCCACTCCACCAGTGTTTATTTTCCCTCCCTGGGCCAGACAGATGGGAATGTTCAAGAATAAAAGCGTCAGTATTTACCATATTATTTACTAGCGTCAGCGCTGGACCCTTTGGCCATCCCAGTCTTTTCCTCTTTCCTTCCTCCCCTCCTCGCCCTCTTTGGCTTACCTGGATCATTTAGGATTTATGTGAGACAACTATCCTGTTGGAGCCGTTTAGTGGCTTGATCAAAGATGTGTCAGTGCCGCGATTCACTGCGCTGACCCACAGGTTCAGAGTGTGTTTCGTACACTGTGTAGCGTATACATCATACTGTGACAGACGAATGGTTTTGTATCTCTTGTGGACGACCCGAAACCAAACACGGACGCTAATGGATTTCTCTCTGCAATGTGACAAAGTCATAAGAAGTGAGTGACTGCACTGATACGGTACAGACTGGCTGGATGATATAAATCTGGACGTCTTATAGCGAAGCAAACTCTAGGAGACCAGAAAACCCTACCCCTAACCCAGAGGTTGCGCTAGACTTTTTCGTTGTCGGTCATTTTGACTGACAGGGTCATAAAAATCCCATCTTAATCTATTTTTACCCGTCACTTAAATTTTTTTAAAAATGATAATACAGACAGATTCAATAGAATTTCATTTTCATTAAAGTTTCATTATCTTTAAGTACTTTTTCAGAACAGTATTGACTAATGGTAACAAAAAAAAAAAATTCGGCTGCCGACACATCTTGTCTGTACTCGGAACAGGACTGCTAATGTAAACAGCTCTTAGACGGTACCGTATGGTTGAAGTGCTTCCGTGGTAGATGCTAATTCCATTTTGGTAGCCGTTAGCTGCATAGACATAGACATATAGACATATATCCATATATCCATATATACATATATATTGTATATATGTCTATGATCTATGGTTAGCCGAGATCTGACGTGTGCATCAGTATAATCGGTGTACCAGGAAATCGTGCGCCGACAAAAGTTCCGTTATCTTTGGAACGTAAACTGCAATGAGAGATAAGAGCCAACTAATAAGGTCACTCGCCACCAAGTGGTCAGGGCTGTGAATTGCAATCTGTCAAAATGACGGATGGCCTTCAGATTTTTCCATCACATTTAAAAATTAATTTATTCTTTTTGCACATAAAAACAAGTTGTACTCAGATTATTTATTAGCTCCAGGAATGAGCCATATGCGTAACAACTGTCTGTACTAAAGATGGGTAAGTCACTTGTTAGAGTGTCCGTTGCCATGGGGACAAAACATCATCAATAAACTCGACGTGTTTTTTTTTGTTTGTTTGTTTTTAAGGCCGAACAGGGCGTTGCGTCTTTCTGTACAACCTTGTATTTCTGTGCATGTGTCTGACGCTTAGAGTGTGTAATTATGGGCAGATTATGGAAGAAGCGGACAGCATGAAGCAGTCTTTGATGGGATTAAGCACTCAATTACCCAGCTAAGTCTACCCTCCCCACCATCACCCCCATCACCATCGCCGCCGCCGCCGCCGCCACCACCCTCCCAACTCTCAGGTTCAAACATTTGTGAGTACACAAATACACGCAAGCAGGAGGCTTCTTCTTCTCCTGCAGCTGAATCTACGATCCATGCCCACCTTTACGAAAATTGTCTCTTTCTTATTCCCGCCATCGCTCCGTTTGCTATTCAATTTGCCTCATTTTTTGTGAATCATACATTTCCCTGCTCCTCTGATAAAGGGATTCAGGAAAAATACACTATGTTGCTTCTTCAATTTGAGATCCACTTTGATATGAAGTTTCCTCGAATCCTAAATACATTTCTCTTCCCCTTTATACCTTTACTGTTAATAACGGCCGCTCCGCTTCCACCTCCCGGCAGAATCTGTGCCCGTCAGTGCCCTTTCACCAACAAATATGCCTGACATTTGAATGCACAAGCGCCATACGCCGTGTGTGTCCGTGCCTGTGTTCATGCATGGCTATATAGACGCATAGATGTAATGGTGACTCCTGAGGATGCCTATTATTCTCCTGTATGGGCCTGTGGGCTGGCAAATTGAGGACCAGCTACTGCGGAAAGGTCAGGTCCCCAGTCAGGAAGAATCGGCAGTCCTTGTTTGTTACACTCTTCGAAGCTGCTCACGTACGATAGTGAGCCAGAGTCATTAGTGTCTTTCATGCTGTCTTACATGCTACTCTGTGATGGTGACGGGAAGCTTTTCTTCCACGATGTATAATTTGAAACTATTTTCAGGCACATGCATTAAAATTGAATCAGTCAGGGTGACTCTAACTTTGTTGTAATGCAGTAAAGCAAACCTGCTAATCTAGTGCAGTGTTGTAGTACTTGTCTTTCAGCCAAGTAGCTATGGTATAAGCAGAAGCATGTTATATTTAGCTTAGTTTCAAGAAATCTTTCAATTTTTTTTAAAGATAAAGTACAAATCTAAAATAGTTTTTCACTTAAATGTCACGTCAGCATCTATCTCACAATGGCGACTGAGCCTTTGACTGAGCCTTTGAATTGTCGCTAAAGCAAATGGAGCATCTCCTACTGATACGACTTTTTATTAAAATCCTTTAACTGGAAAAACACAAGTTGAGTTTTACACTGCATGTCACACACTCTAATATTGCCTTTGATCGCTTTTAGCTTTGATTACAGCACTCATTCGCTGTGGCATTGTTTCAATAAACTTCCTCAATGTCACCAGATTTATTTCCATCCAGTGTTGCATTCATTTTCCACCAAGATCTTGTATTGATGATGGGAGAGTCTGACCACTACACAAAGCCTTCTCCAGGACATCCCAAAGATTCTCATTGGGGTTAAGGTCTGGACTCTGTGGTGGCCAATCTACGTGTGAAAATGATGTCTCATGCTCCCTGAACCACTCTTTCACAATCAGAGCCCCATGAATCCTGACATTGTCATCTTGGAATATGCCTGTGAACATCAGGGAAGAAAACATCCATTGATGAAACGACCTCATTCTTAGGGCAACATAATGTTGCTGAACCTAGACCTGAGCAACTGCAGCAACCCCAGATCATAGCACTGCCCCCACAGGCTTGTACAGTAGACACTAGGCATGATGGGTGCATCACTTCATCTGCCTCTCTTCTGATGCGCTGGTTCCCCACTATCCTTCCAGTTTTTAATAATGCGTTGGACAGTTCTTCATCCAGTTTTAGTAGTTTCTTCAATCTCCTTAGTCTGTTTGAGAAGGGTCAAATCATTGGCATGCATCAAGCAGAGAAAACATCTAACATCTTCTCCACGACCACAGGATGTGTCTTTAGACATGGTTGTTTAAGAAATGAGAAGCTACTCATTGCATCAGTTGGGATTAAATAACTTGTTGCCAGCTGAAAGATAATCACCCATGCAGTAATTATCCAATAGGAGGCTCGTACCTCTTTGCTTAGTTAAAGCCAGGTGATAACTTGTTTTTGGCCAGGCGGTGTACTGTGGCATAGACACGAGACATGAACCAGGTTTTGTTTAAGACATATTTCTTGGAGTAATGAAACTAGAAGATTCAGCCACAGTGAGCTGTTAGATGAAGAGCTGCAGGTTACAGGCTACAAACCGAGATAGCCAACTCCTTTCAATGCGTCCTGCTGTTTGCAGACTCATAAAACCAGATTGCTCACAGACTGATGACTAAATTATTGGACTGTTCCTTATTTAATCCTAGGTTTGGAAACACAGGAATGGAAAGTGACTGACTAAACTAGCTGAAGCGACTTTAAACGCAACTTACATATTGGCACTCTAGTAGCAACAGACTAGCAACGTTCTATATTGTATACATATACAGTGTGTTTGAGTCACCTGCAAGGGCTCAGGGGTAGAGTTTGACTAGTTCAGACAATATTTAAGTAGGAAATTCATCTTGAAATTATTGTTTACATCAAGAGAAGTCATATGTTTTGAAAGGTGACTACGACGCAAGTTAAATTTTGGGCAAACATGAATATAAGTTGATTTTGTGCTCTTTATAGCCATGTTTGTCTTGGGGAGTCTTATTTATGAGCCTTGAGAAAACCATAACCAAAAAATGTCCTTTAATTACTGACGTATGACGAAGCATGGCATCTCTTGCGTTATTGTTGGTTTAATAGAGCCAAAAATAGAAAGCCTGTAGCTCTTTCTGTTTCATGGGGTGACACTAATCTCCCTCTGTGTAGTTTCCTGTCAACAGTTTACCTAGAGAGGTACCGGGAAGTTACAATTAGCTTCATTTGCAGTCGCGGGCAAATCCTCAGCTGAGTGCATGTGCCGCATGCAAAACAGAAGTGTGAAATGACAAAATTATCAAGTTCATCGTAGACTGTCGTGTCCAATTGTTCACCGTGAAACGGATTAAATCACGTGAGCTGTCTCACCGAGGAGTCCGGTGTCTGCTCTTCAGTTGTCTGCCACATCTCTGTGATCTGACCAAGACCAGGCACACTGTAGCATGGTGCCGCTGTAAAGGGAGGTAAGTTAGGTTGCTTAATCAGCAGATGCACTGGTCCACCATGACCGTAGTCAGGGAAACTCTATTTTCTTACTGGAATGGATTCATGTCTGATAAATTTAAAGTCCTACAGTTGAGCTGTGTGTGTGGGTACTGAGAAGATTTACAGCAGAAAACAATACTAATTTCTGCACATAAAAGCTGATTGTTTTTTCTGCTGTCTGCTTTGGGTTTTCTCATCTGTTGAGCCATTTTCAGCGGCAATATTCTTTGTACATGTGTTTATTATGGTTATTCTTGGAAGCATTTTAGAATGTATTGGAGAAAGAAAGAAAAGAAGGAAGGAAGAAAGAAAAGAAAGAAAAATTGCCAAGCAGGGGTCGTTTAAGGGTGGCCAATCATCCAATTATCTGGATAAAACAGGTGGCACCTCATTGGGAAAGCTCATTAAAATGGCGTTCAATCTTGGCTCTCGGCCGCCTCTGGAAATGAAAGCACGTTTCCTGTTTGGCCTGCTCAGATTTTTCAAATGAATTCAGGCTGGGAATAGGAGAGGCTTTCCCTGACGCTCAATAATTGGTTGTTTGGACCGCAGCCAGTCAAGATTTACTTGCTATTCCTTCTTGGTGGAGTCTACGCTGGACTGGTCATCATGATGGAGTCTGGTCTTAGGCCTTGGGCTTTGTCAGCGGAGCAAAACATCCCATCTGTTCTGGGGTTATCCTTTTAATGCAAGAGCTGTCTTCGCCTCAATCTCGCGAGTTTACAATGTCCGCTTGATGGCTATTTATGGAGCATGAAAGTTCAAATTGAAGTTGAGGATAAAAGTATGTCCACCGAACACACATACGCACATACTACAATGATTTCTTTCCGGCACTTTCTAAGGGCTGTTGGGTTTTTTTCTTCAGTAGCTCTGGAGATAGTTAGGGGAATCACACTATGACAATTTTTTTTCTTCTCCATATCGCAAATGGTCCATAAAACCAAAGGTCAGACATTTTTTCACAGCGACTGCTCACCAGTGTGGAAAAGAGAGGTGGATTGGGAAAAGCGGGAATTGTTTTGCAAGCGCCTGCTTTACAGTTACCACATCAGGGGCAATAAGTCTTAATGGGCGTATAGGGGCAAACACATACAGTGCATGACACACCTAATTTCTCCCTAGCTTCCATTTAGATAAATATTATTATTATTATTATTATTATTATTACACTTTGACATCTGCCATGAAACGTATTGATAATTATATGCATGCGTGTTTGCTTATAGAGCAAAAAAGGAGTTGGCAGTTTAACCAATTACCAATTTAAATAGAGGTGCATAAGGTGATGGTTTAATTTAGGCGCTCTGAGTCAGCACCTGAGCCCGATAACACTCCAGACAGCAGAACTTTGGTGTGCTCCTCTCATTAGCATCGCACCAAGCGACATTCACAGGTGTCGTCCTCAACAAGGGAATAAGTAACACCAAGGAACAGACGACATTCACAGCGATGAGGTGCGGCAGTGATGTGAAACACACACGTACGCTGTATCAGGGGTCGCGTTAACCGAATATTTTCCGTCATTGACCTTTTTTTTTGACCTTTTTTTTTTTTTTTTTTTTATAAAAAGTGACGGAAAAATCTGAAGACCATCCGTCATTTTAACGTTACGATTCACACCCCTGACCACTTGGTGGCGAGTGACCTTATTAATTGGCTCTTGCCTCTCGTCGCAGTTTGATGCACACGTCAGAGCTCGGCTAACCATGGACATGCAGCTAACGGCTACCAAAAATGGAATTTGCATACCACCAACCGAAGCACTTCAACCCTACCGTACCGTCTAAGAGTTGTTACCGCTAGCAGTCCCGTTCCAAGTACGGGCAAGACGTGTCAGCGGCATTGACTGCCGGCGGCTGAAACTTTTTTTTTTTGGTCACCATTTAAAGTCAATACTGTTCTGAAAAAAGTACTTAAAGTTAATGAAACTTTAATGAAAATTAAATGCTATTGAATATGTCTTTATTATCATTTAAACAGGATTTTTATGACCCTGTCAGTCAAAATGACAGACAACAAAAAAGTGTAGCACAACCTCTGCGCTGTATATACAATATTTTACATAAAACACATGTGTGCCGTATGCATTTGTTTACTGTGTGCTTTGCATATCTAACTTTGAAAACACTTCTGACGAAACAGAACTTCTATTCACATGTGCGGCACTTTACAGAAAAAAATGAAGAATATTATACTGGATTTTAGCAGAAGATTACTTTGCCCCACTTTTTTTTGGGAGGGGGGGAAACAAAGCAATCTTTTTGGGCCCTGTGGTGGAAAAAAAAAAAAAGAGGCCATAAAACTGCTGTATAACAAAAGCTACCACTGTGGCAACCAGCACTGACTTGACAGAAAAGGCTTCTGCTTCCAAATCGGAGAAATAAATCTGCCAGGTTGTCAAAAATATCAGCACATTCATCAACATCCATGTCATTTCTTTTAAGCGTTTTCACAGGTTGCTCCAGCGGGCTTGTCTCGAGTTTGTCCAAACATGCTCCATTTTAGACTAGCAGTATGCTAGCAGCCTTTATCCAGGGACCCATTAGCAAACAAAAGGGAACTTTAAAAAGGAATTCATTTGACGGTTTTCTTTGTCTGCTGTGGATTGCTGTGTCAGGACACGCCGTAACTGCGTGATGACTTTGATACCTAAAATCCAAATTGCATCTTGTGTCCTCTTGGCATACGAAACAGTCGTATCCTTCAGTCACTGGTAACAAAAAAACCAACAACTTTCTATTGAGGTTGAGCCGACTCCTGTATTCAGCTAGCTTGTTGCTTGTGAGTTTGCAATCTGTATTCATATATCACAATCGGGGTTGCACACAATCAACGTGTCTTAATGTGTAGGAGATACTGCTATTTGCAAAATAACAGAATGACATGCGTCTCATCTGGTTTGGGTACATCCACACACACATATATTGTCCAAAAGTGCCATTTAACTGTACCACAACATGTCCAAAATTGTTCCATCTCAACTTGTCGTACCGAAAACAAATCACTGATTGACGAAGTCGAATTTTATTATGACCTAGACACGAGACAAGAACCATGTTTTGTCTGTGCAGTTTAAGATATATTGCGTGGAGTAAAGGAACTAGAAGAGGCAGCCACAGTGAGCTGTTGGGTTTTCAGCCTGTTACCTGCAGCTCTTCATCTGAGATAGCCAACTCCTTTCAACGTGTCCTGCTGTTTGCAGACGCATAAAACCAGACTGCTCACAGACCAATGACTAAAATATTGAATTCGTCCTTATTTTGTTCATTTTGTGATTGGTCTGACCCTTAGGTTTGGAAACACAGGAATGGAAAGTGAAACTAAACTAGCTGAAGTGGCTTAAACTTTTAAATAAAGCTTACACATTGACACTCTTGTAGTAACAAACTAGCAATACACCATATGTTTGAGTCATGTGCAAGGGGTCAGGGGTAGAATTTGACTAGTTTGGGCAATATTTAAGTAGGAAATTTATCTTGAAATTATTGTGGCAACTAGGCTTGAAAAAGGTTCTGCTTCCAAACTGGAGAAAAAAATCCAATGGGTTTGTCTCGAGTTTGTTCATTTTAGACTAGTCGATAGAAGATCAGTCAGCTGTTTGGTTCCATTAAACAGTTGACATGCATTATTATAATGCAGTGTGTAGGCTGCCAGGTGTCCGGCAGTCTTGTTTGTGCGCTGTAATTACACTAAACTTGCACATTAGTGTTGTAATTTATCTTAAAAAATCATAATAAATAGATGCAGCACCTCTGGTTCCCCTTGGCAATGTAACATAAACACTTGTGATTAACTGCAGTGAAATATTAACAGTATGTGTTTAAGATGGATGACGAGATAAACTACTGGTGAATCATTTCTATTGGTATTCGGGTCTACAGTGGCGGACTAATCTACCCTGCTACGTAGAGAAGACCCTATAGAAGCCAGGTACGGGGGGCCACGAGACATCCCAGAGTCATCCTGGAGGAGGAGACCTAATCCTCCCAGACAGCGGAGAACGGCCGCTATCCTGGCCTGTCACAACCACTCTGGGCCCTCACGGCTGAGGCCGTCACATTGGAAGCCGCCGCTCCGCAGAGAAGAACAGGACATGGGAGAGTGGAGGAGGAGGGACAAAAGGGGTAAAAAGGGGAGGATTTAAATCCTTGGCTGTTCTTTTAATGCCACCCAGAGGAGTCGGGTGGAGCAGGAGGATTTATGACACCACCTGAGAGGACAGGAGGCTGCGGTGGGCGTGAAGGTTATTAATAGTTTTATTGTTTTGTTTTTTATAGATGATACACCTTGTGGTCATACGTACTTCTTATGTCCTTGTGTATTTCTGTATACTTTTAAGAAGTCATCAGTAGCAAAGGAATGGCCTCATCATAGACAACTGTACTCTGTGATCTATGACCCACTGTACAGAGTCTAACCATTGATATGGTCCCTATCGGTCACCTTGGTCCCTTATTCAGACCAAAGGTGATGAAGATGGACTCCCAGTTGGACCCACACCTTAAATAGGTGTCACCACATATGGATAAGGTAGCTCAAACAATTACTTAACTGAATGGCATGTAAAATAAGTACTTTTATACCAAGAATGGGTCACGAACCTATGAGGATGAACCGGGAAAGTATCACCAAACTCTAGAGGTTTAGCGTGTTTTAGGTTGTTAATTTGGTTTTAATCACTTTCATTTTTAATTGTATTAGTTTATCATTTCAGCTGCTTTAAATAATCCAAACAAAAAGCCATAACAGCCTCTGATTAATGCAATAATATGCCTTCTGTTGAACATAGTGGAGTATTTAGCTGCTAAAGAGATATTACCTGGTGGCAAACAAAAAATAGTGAAGACCAAACTGAATACTGGACTTTTCATCATGTAGCCAGCGACAAAAGGACGATATTTGCCCCTTTCTCAGTTGGACGTATTAGATTGAAACAAACTTTAACCAGCTAACTACACCAAGCTCTTGTGATTATGTCAATGTTGTGTTAACTGCTCTCAATGCTGCCCCCTGGTGGCCAAAAATCTATTAATGCAGCTTTAAAAGCAGGCAATTTCAAATATCAAGGTTGAGGCTCCATGCTTGCCATCATCATCTTCTATCCCCATTGGACCTTTATCAGTGTCTGCCTTTATGTGTTTTAATTGTTGCTGCTTCTTGCGGTTATACTTTGAATATCAAATAAGGAGACTTTAATACAATACGGTAAAAAGGGTATTTGAGTGCTGCTGTGAGTTATTTAGAGGAGAATTAACTAGCAACACAGACTACATCACTACTTTATTATATGCTGCTGCGAACCTATACTTGGACATACCTGCTGAAACATGGCTGTGCAGTCTGGGTGGATTAAATATATGCACTTAATCAAACATATCTTTAATTGTATTTAAAGTTTAGCTTAATGTAGTACCACTCATTGGCAATCCCTGGTTCATATTTGAATGGAAGAAAGTGGTGACATGACAGAAGAAGAATCCTGACTTTCACGATTCAAAATCACATGTCTTCCTTCATTTTGAGACACTACCACTGAATTCACTAATAAATTAGGAACACATTTACAATTTCCTGCTTCTGCATTCTGCTTTCTATTAAAGGGGAATTACCTTTTTTTACAACATGGACCTTATTTCTGGCATAAAATATGATCGTTTACTCACCCATTTAACTTTGGTGTTATTTGGAGTCATTAGTCAGATATTTAGATCAGCGTATATCCATATAGTGGGAGTGAGTGGGGCACCGAAACGCAGCCTTTAAATAACGCATTAAGTGTCGCGAAACTCGTTAATTTCAATAATATTTTGTTATGATACCCTAGTGCTATTACCCGTTTAGTCCGGAGTTTCACGGCAGATAATGCGTTATTTAGTGGCTGCGTTTCGGTGCCCCAGTCACTCCCACTATATAGATATACACAGATCTAAATATCTGATGAACGAGACCAAATGACACCAAAGTTACATGGGTGAGTAAACGATCGTATTTTATGCCAGAAATAAGGTCCAGGTTGTAAAAACAGTAGTTCCCCTTCAAAGTTGGGAGCAACAAGCGACTATAAACAACTTTGTTGTGTGATTTAGTGCATCCTGATTATATATCAATTTGCTGCTCTGTGATGTTACTGTATGCAACTTTTTTAAAACTATGGACGCCACTTTTATGTCTGTGGCAACCATGCAATGTGTAGCAGCTGTCGTTGCACTGGACAAAGAGAAGTAAAATGTGTAAATTGGTGAGTTAGTGGATTAAGGGCACTGGGGTGGAGAGTATTTTTTATTTTTTCCTATGTGAAACGCTTACCCCTGAGCAGTCACATTTGAGATTCTATTGGCAGTGGTCTTCTTATAGATAAAAAAAAAAGAAAAAAAAAGAGGATGGGGGTTAGTACGAAGAGAGAAAAATAGATCAATATTTAATTTTCTCCCCAGGAGATATGTTCAGGCACTAATCAGCAGCGACTGGAAAAGATGACACCTGGAATAGCAAGCAGTAGAGCCGAGCTGTCCCCTCTTCTCCCTCCGCCACGTCTTTTGCCTCCCAGGGCAGTCTCTCACTTTGGCTCGGCTGTCTCCGTCAGTCTGCATTTCTCATTTACTCAGTCAAATCCATCTCTCCATCTCTCCGTGCTTCCTATTAACCCATCGTTTCTTTTTCTCACTCGTCTCTCACCCTCCTGCCGTTCTGCAGTTTTCCCCACGTTCCTCCACTGTTTCACTTCTTCTTCTTCAGCCATGCCTCTTACCCTCACTACCCTCTCTCTCTCCTTTGCCAGCCTCTTTGTCCAATCTCTCTCTCTTTTTTTTTTACTTTCAATCTTTTGCTCAATAACTACATGTCCAGCATGACAGACCAGCAGAGATTGGTCTTGGAGGAGAAAGCAGAAATTCATTCAACAAAAATCACTGTATGTGCGGCAGGTATCATTCACAACAGGCCTTCAAGCTGTGCGTGGAATTGGTAATCCTGCATTGTGTGCTCTTTCTTCATTACAAAGCTCGCTGATTGAGCTTGCTGCAAAAATGAATCTCGCCCCGCTCGCATGTACAGTACCCTTGTCGGGGCTATATGGCTCTTTAGGATAAAATAAACCGTCACACATGGGTGAAATTTCCTGAAGAGAAGAATTGCAGCGCTGTAGTGATTTCACCACACCAGGCGTGACTTGATTTGCAAGGCTTTCACATTTTCATTTAGCAACACGGAGAAACCCATCTGTATTTCGAAGGCATTTCAAATTCATGTTCCTTCTCTCACTCAGGGTCTAACAAGACCTCAAGTATAATGAGCTTCATTTCCTACTTGAACAAATTTATACAAATTGAGTCTTATCGCTTCAGATTACTGCTCTGATTTCAGTGCCGGAGATGCCGGCCTGATAGCAACAATAGCATTGTTTTTAATATTCCAGACCAGCGGTGGAGGAAAGGTTCAAAGTTTTACATAGAAATGCCACAAATTACAAATAAAAGCATGCAAAACATCTAAAAATATAAAAAATAAAATCCAAATGCAAAATGAGGTGCATCTCAACCAAATTCAACAGTAAAATCCTGCTTTTACATGAATGCCTGAGCATTTCTTTTAATACTTTAGGTATATTTTCCTTAACATACATTTGCTTAAAGGGGAATTACTGCTTTTTACAATCTGGACCTTATTTCTGGCATAAAATACGATCGTTTACTCACCCATATAACTTTGGTGTCATTTGGAGTCGTTTGTCAGATATTTACATCTGTGTATACCCATATAGTAGGAGTGACTGGGGCACCGCAACACAGCCTCTAAATGACGCATTATCTGCTGCGAAACTCGTTCATTTCACCAATATTTTGTTATGATACGCTAGTGCTATTCCCCGTTGAGTCCAGAGTTACGTATTATATAGCGGTTTGTTGTTCTTTGGCCAACGGTTCCTCTCTCTGCCTTCGCATCCTCCTTTCAACAAGCTCCTCATCTCTGGCTCAAAACGGTAAGGACGTCCATCATAAACCAAGTCGTCGTCCACAAACTCAGAATCGGAAAAATTATTCAGCCATGTTGCAAAAAAAACTAGCAGTAGCAAATTACAGGTAAACAAGCTGCACGGGGTGCGCGTATCATAACAAAGTATTGGTGAAATTAATCAGTTTCACGGCAGATAATGCGTTATTTAGAGGCTGCATTTCGGTGCTCCAGTCACTCCCACTATATGTATATACGCGGATCTAAATATCTGACAAACGACACCAAATAACACCAAAGTTATATGGGTGAGTAAATGATCGTATTATATGAAATGCCAGTAATAAGGTCCAAAAAAACAGTAGTTCCCCTTTAATGTGATGTATTTCCAGTAAAGGATCCAAACACTCCCTCCACAATTCTGAGAGCTACATTATTTAAAGTGCAACTCTAAATCCTTTAAAATGTACATGATCGAAAGTAGCAAGGCCACCGCGAGCCACCTACACTCAGAAGCTTCCTGCTTGAGAGTTGTTAGTGTATGAGCTCATAATGCAAATAGGAGCGTTATCTCCAAGTCAGTAAGCACCCATGTACATTTATTTACTATAAATGCACAGTACAACTAATATTCTCCAAAGCTTCCACCACTTCACAGTCCATTCAATCATTTCAGCTTTGTCTTTTCTTAACTACTTGGTCATTTCTCATAACGTCCGCACAAGAACGCTGCTGCTCCTCATAGGAGATGAACGACATCTTAATGCAGTGAATCAACAATGGGCCAACTTTCTGCTATAAATACATACTGCATGCCGTAGGTTTTGATTTCTAGTTCAGCATCACATGACACCACATTTGCACCACTGCAGTGATTGAAATGATCAGGCCATTCCCCACAGTACGGGGCTTATATTCTTTAATTTATACTGCTCTAAACAGTTGCACTGTCTTTGTCACAAACTTTTTAAAACAGTTTCTTTTTTCATTTTTATCTCATTTTTTCTTGCTGTGTAGTTCTGAGCAGAGCAGAGTCTTCCTTTAAGTCTCCACTGCCGTTGGAAACTCAAGAGAAATCATAAGCCAACTAATCACAGCTCTTGCTTTCTTCACCTCGTATCTCCACGGCTGCCGGAGAGTCTTGATGTGTAATTACGTTTCTGATATAGGCACACATCAGTTACAGCTACCAGTGGCCAAGCTACACCATACCCAGGGCTATAGCGATAAAATAATGGGTTGTGCAAGGACTCGGCTTATGGTCTCTCAAAAGTAGTTCTTAAGATGCGTTTATAGTCATTCTGAGCGGTTGCGGTGGAGGGCAGAGTGAGTTGCCAGCTGTGATAAAGGGAGTGCAGACTAGATAGCTTCTAAAAATGGGAAATCAGCACACATTTTCAGACAATCAAGGCCTGAAGTGGAGGATGTGAATGTCAGATTGTATGTATTTTTTTTTTCTTTTTCGGAAAATGAGAGACATTGTCTTCAACATGATGTGCATTTCAGACAGACCAAACATTTGTTACTCTGATAAAAGAGGTGGACCTGTCCATCTTGAATCTAAGTCAATAGTGTCTCTGTCATAATCCAGTGTTTGGTATACTGACTGATGTGGACACTGATGATCTCAAAAGACCCATGAGTTATTTAAGTAGTTTAAAGGTCCAGAGTGTTGTATTTGTACAAATTGCAGTCAACCTAATACCCATCCATTTCCAAATGTGTAGGATGACTAATAGTGGCAGTGAGGGAGCTAATGTAAAAATAAAAATAAATCCCTTATTGATTCCACATGGGGAAATTCTTTTTACATATATACATACTCTATACATCTATACATACTCTCGGAGCAGAGGGCAGCCGCTTGTGTGGCTGCTCGGGGAGCAAATTGGGGGTTGGGTGCTTGTTAATGGTTGTGAGGGGAGTCCCAAGTTGCATCATTATACCACAGCTCCACCCAAAAATGATCTTGTCAGAAGTGGGATTTGAACCAACACCTCCATGGGAGACTGTGACCTGAACGCCAGCTGCCGAAGGATCGGCCGTCACAATGTTGGACGCCACAGCCAATCTCGTTCGCAAGCTCAACATTCGCCAGCCAATCGCCATCGCGAGTCATCCAATCACGGCGCAGAAATGTTGGAGCAGAGAAAGGGGGCGGAAACTTTGCGCGACACCGGTGTCAGAAGGCTAGCAACCCATTCATTAATTTTTAAGCGGAATATCGACACAGTAAGTATTTTTAAACATATATTACCGCGCCGAATGATAAATCATTAGTGGTTCAGTCATGTTGTCATGTTTGTTTATCCAGCTTTTTACACGATCCGTTACGTGTTTGAATTCCCTCGTTAAATTACATTTTCTAATATTATCAGTCGTTAATTAAACTGTTGGCGTTGTTGGTCTACTACTACTACTACTACTACTACT
>JASGAT010397372.1:0-20483 GCA_030220025.1 Chelon auratus | reverse complement strand
TACTTGTATCAATGTCTAACATTTTTATTAAAACCTACTGCAATTTCAGTTGCTCTTTCAACTAACACACGATCACACGGATCCTGTGCTTCAAACCAAAGCTCTCACTACTGCACAAGCTTCTCCGTGGTTTTACACCACAACTAAACTAGATACAGACTATTAATTAACCATGGATCATTACAAAGACGAACAGAATACATGCCGCTAACTTGTTGAGTCTCTTCTGATGCCCACTGGTGCACTGAGCTAAACATGACAACAATGCCAACGCTGTCACCCTGATCTTTACCGTCATCTTAGTTTAGCTCACTAAAATGTTAACAATTGCTAACCAGCATTAAACTAAAGGTACAAATAAAGGATCAATTCAAAGTCAGCAGGTTTAAGATTTAATTATAAATCACTCTGATAATGGCACCAAATGAAAAGTAAAGGGCATTATGATAATCACTACAACTAACTCTCTGGAGCCCCTGGATATTCACAGCAGTCCAGTCAGTAATATATCTGAGTAGAAACGCACAAGGTTAATCTGATGAAATTACACTGTCATAAAAAAAATATACATAGTGGGTGAGCAACGATTAAGAAACTTCAGAAGTCAGAATTAAAAAAAACAAAAAAAAAAAACAGAAAAGAGCGAGTGATAACCTAATTCCAACCTTTCTAACCTTAATCCAATCACTCCGCTTGTTGTTAAGACTCTGGATCACAGATGTCAACCTCTTGGATGCATGTGAGGAAAAGTCAGGGGATTATCAAAGCAGAAGCAACTCTGTGCACCATGAATAAAAGGTCAAGGCAATCCGGTTAGAAGTAGCTGAGTTATTTCAGTTTTGACAATTTAGCCACCAGCATGGCTAAAAACTCAACAGTTCATGCTGAGGGTGGCCTGGTTACGGCATCACTGGTGACAACCCGAGGCTGATAAGGTGCTGTTCGACCTCCGTAGCCATGTCAGTGATGCTCCTCCGGATGTCCAGTGACAGCACGTTCTCCTCATCCACTGGGGGCTCTAACGCATCGAACTGTGAACGCAGCAGGCCTGCTTTCATGTAATGTCCCCTCCGGGCAGCCATCCTCTCGTAAATGAGATCATAGTCGCCATGAAGGAAGAGAAAAAAGACATCAGGACAAGCGGGAGGCAAGATATCTTGGCCTGGGCAGGAGGAGGAAGCGAGGGCTTTAGAGCCATAAAGGAGGATCTGTCTGTAGTGGCGCTTCAGGGCAGAGCACACCACAAGAGCATTAGAGCCTGAATCACGTTCTCTGTAATGGAAAGACAAACACACATGAATATAGCTGGAGAGGCCAGGAATGAATGACGGTACCCTAAAATGTTGCATAGATGATGAGAAAAAGTTAAAAACTGTCGGGAAACAAACTTAACTTTGGTCGCATACTGCTAAAGAGAAGAAGGAGGTGAAGAGAACAGGAGCAATACGAGGACGAGGCGACGGAAAAATAAGTGCGACAGAGTGTGGAAGAGTTAAGGGAGAGAAGGCTTTGATGTTGTCACAGACAGAAAAAGATGGCACACTTTTTACTTCTCCCTCACCTCTTCTGTACACTCTCACTCACCCAATCTGTCTTTACTCCCAAAACTCCCTTCCCTCGCTCTCTGGTTTTCATCTCAATTTTCAAAACCACCTTTGATATTTTTGATCTTCTTTGACAATTTCACGCCCGCACATTCGTACCTCGGCGCTCCGCTCTTCATCGCCTAAACCCACCATCTCGTCCTTATTATCATTAAAAAATATGTTGTGTTTTCCTGAAAGTGTCTGTGTGTGATAATCTGTGCATTGCCAACGTTGTGGGGACATATATGGCAGTTGTTTTACAGTCCCTATAACTTAAATGATTGCATTTTAGCACAAGGACTTGGTTTAAGGTTGAAGAAAGTCATCGGGAAATGTGAGTCAGTGTCATGTGAGTGCGTTTGTGTTCATGCAAGAGGTCGGTTTATTCTCACCTCTGAATGACTCCGTGAAGTTTAAGAAGCCAAGGCAATCTGTCCTGTGGAGACAAACAACAACATCCTGACTTAAGATTGTATATCTTATTGAGAGATATTAGAGAGCAGCAATTTGTTATATTACTGTCATTATTTAACATCTTGAAGTTAGATAGATTTTATTGTTGTACAAAGAAGCAGTTCTTTGTAAGAGATGTTCAGGTGCTGGGCATCAAGTGCTGACTGCACCGTCTACAGCATCCCCTGACTGTAGCTGCATGTTGCTCATTTCCTGTAATTTATCTTTTCTCTTTTGCCCACAGAAACAGGAAACTCTGTGTTTTTTGATTCAGAAATAATGCGGCTTATAGCTTCCTTCAGAGGTTAAGTTAACCTTGAATTTGTTTTCAGGGGTTTACAGCTCCGAGCATTTCAGCTGCAGAGGAAACCAAGCAAACCAACCAGAGGCTTTGCTTTGGTTTTGGAGGCATTAACATCAGTACAGTATGATTCGATGTATTTGACTGGATGCATGAATCCAATAACACCCAAACACCCCTAGTTTCACTGTATCATCGGCCAACTTTGAGACAAAGTCTCACAGGATGAGCTCAGCTTGCAAACGTTAAGATCTGCCTCTCTGTGTTAGCCCTGCGATGGACTCGCGACCTGTCCAGGTTGTGCCCCGCCTCTCGCCCGATGACAGCTGGGATAGGCTCCAGCCCCCCTGCGACCCTTCACAGGACAAGCTGTTACAGAAGATGACTGAATGATGAATAATATAATGTAAAATATATAAGTCAGGGTCGTTTCCTAAAATAACCAAACATATTCTTTAAACTATGTAGGAACAAACTGTAAAAAACTATCTTCGTAGCTGCTGAGCGCATAATGCTGTTAAGACTGTGGGTCTACACCGATCAGCCACAAAACTAAAACCACCAACGGGGAAAGTGAACGACACTGATTGTCTCATTATGACGTAATGTACTTCCGCTGAGAAACCTGTGTCCTTGCATTAATGTGGACTTTGATACGACCTGAACATTGTTATAGATCTAGCACTCACCCATGGCAACGTCATCCTTGCGTCCCATATGTTCCTCAGCTAAGCAATGCACACGCACCAGGTGATGTATAAGAGAAAGTGATTCATCAGACCAGGCCACCCTTTCACTCTGGCCATTGTCGGTGCTTTCAGCAGTAGACAACAGTCAGCATGGGCACCCTGATTGTTCTGCACCAAAATGCGATGCACTGTGTGTTCTGACACCTTTCTATAGGAACCAGCATTAACTTTTTAAGCAATTTGAGCAACTGTAGCTCATCTTGCAAAAACTACTGTTGCTCACATGGATCGATAAGCCATGGTCTCCTATGTCCTGTCTCCTACGCTCTGACCCAGTTGTCTAGCCATCACAAAGTCAGTCGTAATGTTATGGCTGATCGGTGCATATCGAGAGTAAGAACTGACTCATATTTTCTCCTAAATGGACTTGACTCAAAGAGGTTTTAAAGAACCAAAAGGGGAATGAAACCGGGACCATGCAGACAGACATGGCAGCACAAAATCACCTTTGACTTAACTACAATCAGAAATAGAATCGGTCCTATTTTAGTTAGAGCTGAACTGCAGTCACATTTTTCTTTTTTAGAGGAATCACATTCTCTTACATCCAGACTTCTGAGCGCGCTTTCCTTGAGCGTCCCGTTTCCTTACTCCAGCCTCAAGCTGCCAACTTTAATGAGACACATCCTTTTTAGCCACAGCCCGACAGTGATCCTGTATTTTCTCACTCAACTGCCAAAGGGTGACTGTTTTTTAAAATATGCCAGAGCGCTGGACTCATCAGGACTCAGGGTAATTCTCCTCACTGTTCAAAGCTGACTTCTGAGTTGGAGGTTATCGTCAGCCACCACCAAACACTGCTACCAGCAAACTGCTGCCAAACGTTGTCAGGGGCGGCTCTGCCTGTAGACTTGTTCACTCAACTTTGGCAGGCAGCCAGTCAATTGTTTGGCGGTCTCAGCATGGACAGGAAAAAATATAAATATTGATCAAACTGAAAATAAGTGACTCAACTAAAAATGATTTTAGAACCGTGGACTGGGATGAAAAGCTGTCTGCTTTGTCCGTCTGCTCTTGTGAAGCTTCTGCCAGCTACTTGTTGAGTTTTGTGTTGCTACAAGTCTGAGAGGATAATTTACTCATAACACACCTGGTCTGTGAGCGGTTCACCACGATCCATCTTCTCTATGTTCTCCTGCGGGTGGAAGTCATCCCCTTCATGCAGAGGCCAGCCCAACTGATGAGTAAGATGGACAAGTGAGTGTCATGTATGCCAGCACAAAGAGACATAATGGAGCTGGGTGTGTGTAGGGTGTTGGATCTAGTGGATCTTTTTTTACCTTTTCAGATAGGAACAACCCTAATGAGCTTCTGCATTAAAAAAAAGAAAGAAGAAAGAACAGGTCAAATGGACAGAACTGATTGAGTAACTTGACAAAATTTACAGACAAAACAAAACTGATAGGACATTATATTGAACATTATTTTCATCGACTGTGGGGTTTGGGATGATTAATTTAAACAAGCAATCTGAAGCAGTCATGCAAGTCTTTAAGATACTTTTGCAGCACCACTAAAGTATAATGCTTTTATGGTTAAATTGCATCCCTGTGGACTGTGATCCATTCGGTTTACTGTTTTTCTCAGTGAACTTGAAACCCTGCCAGTGTAGCTGTAACTAACTATATAACAGGACACAGCTGTTAAATTATTAGCTCTTTATGGGGCAGGGAACCATATTTGGTAACTTCGGCACACATTTTAAATTGCGTCCCAGTGGCTTTCAGTGAGGTTTAGAAGCATGTGGTTTTCACCCAGCCAATCAGCAAGGATCAAGGCAACATGCTCTGGTTAAAGCAGAGTCAAATGTGGTCTGCAAGATCCACCTCTGCATGAACGCTGAGCGTAACTGCTTAGGTACCAGGAAGAAGTGGCCTGATGTTGTCTAGTGTGATAATATGTATGTTGACAAATGCCTGAATCAGCACTTACGTTCTAATGGTTTAAATACATGTTTACATTTGTTACCACTTAAGTGCAAGGAACCATATATGGTAAATTCATTAATCTTGGTCAACTAATGATTTCTAAAGTAAATGATAAACTAATGAATTTTCTCTGAAGAGAAAATTTAAGCTACACAAGACACTTTAATATGTCCCAAATAAAGATAAACATACAATATACATACTTCCCACAACCCGAGACTCCCATTATGATGTAGATCATCCTGTCTGTGGATCTCTAGATACATAAAGGCAGATCCTACCCTGAAATGATTAAAAAAAGAAAAGAAAAAAGAAAATCCATTCATGGTCATTTTATTATTTCTGTTTGTATGTTCAAGACGTCTTACATCGTAACCACAGAAATAACATCAGTGCTGATGTGAAGAGAATATTCAGATCTGTTACTTGATTACCAGACTGTCAAAATAAAATGTTACTTGGGTCAAAGTATAATCAGGAAAATGTATTGTGTAGGGTACAGAGAGAAAAGGGAAAGTTAAAACCACTTTATGTGCCCTAACAATACCAAACCACAAAAAATATTTAAAAATAATTATTTATTTAGTTGTTGAATTTTGTGTGGGTCTATTTTGAAAAACAACTTGAGAAAAAAAAATACAATATTTCCCTCTAAATTATAGTGGCCAAAGATTTTATTTATTTATTTATTTTAATGTCATTGTTGCATTTGAGTAAATGTACTTAGTTACACTGCATCACTATTATGACTTACCTTTATAATGAACTGCTGGAGCTTCCGTAGTTGCTGGGAACCTCAAGCAGTCGTGTATTATTGCGAACACAACCTGCCATTCAGTGGGCATATATTTTATTGGCTGTTAATGTGGAGACATAGTGGTGCTGATAAAGAGAATAACAGCTGCAGTTTCAGGTAGAGGTGTCAGTCGGCGGCTCTGTCTACTTGCTGACTCTCCTACTTCCGGGACTTGGACCGTGACCACCACCACCGTTTGTTTTGCTAATTTACGTGATGACGCAAGAGCAAAGCACGTCGGTCGCGGTCACATTTAAAGGGACAGCTCCAATTTGTTGCGTTTCATAAAATGTGTCTTTGACGTCATTATTAATGGAGATAATATTAAAATATTTAAGTTAATGTGAGATTTGACCACAACCGTTTAATTACATCGTCTTACTAAATAACGTGTAGTAATTTAATTTATTTCACATACAGACGTTTAAGTTCTCAAGTTGTAATGTGGCTAAACAAAGCAATTTTTCAAATGGCACTTGGGAATCTATAGATTTTTCCCTATTATTTCACTCTGAAATGAAACTTGAAGTGTGTGTGCTATGACGCTAACAATATGTAAGTTGCTATTTTTCTGAATTATAACAATATTAAGTTGCTGACAAAGGATGGGTTATCTTAAACTCTGCAGGGCTTGATTTACAACCTAACTGCAATGTGAGGCGACTCAAGTGAGACGAGAGAGAGAGCAAGAGGGAGAGGGAGAGGGAGAGAGAGAGAGGGAGAGTTGAGGTAGCCATCCTCCATCCAGCAGATCCATCAGTGGGCAGGCAGGAGACGGATCCCGCGCTGTTGCATCCATCCATTCTCTTATCCATTCCTCCACCTCCACATCGACCCATTCATTTCCAAGGGCGTCTCAAGGGGTGACAAGTACCCGACTGCACGGCGCATACATGTGTACGTGCGTATGCGCGAGTCCCCCGTATATGTAGCTTACGCGTGCGTCTGGTCTGTGTGTGAACCGCTGACATGAGGAGCTGAAACCGAACCGACAGAAGGATGAAAATGCTCCGGTTTCGCAGCCCCAGCATCCGCTCCTTGGACCAGGAGGTCCTCTGCACGATCCGGCTCCTGGACGACTCCGAGATCTCCTGCAGCATTCAGGTAGACGAAAGCCTCGTCCACCTCATGTATTGTGCTCTGTGATCATTGCAAATATCACGTGGACGCAGCTGATGAATTTCATTTCATTTTTTTTTATTTTTTTATTTTTATTTTTTTACGTAGACATAGAGGTTGGATTAAACCTATTTCTGTTTTAAGGCTTTAATATCTGCACACTGTTTATTGTTTTTAGTATCTCATTATACAAGACAGAGCATTTGAGAGCGTTGTTTTTGCAGATGCTGCTGTGATTTACTGGGGAGGCTGCTGCTTTACTCCATGCTGCCTATATGATGAGATATGTAGTGAAGGTGGGGGCAAAAAAAAAAGCCTACCAAAAAGCGACCAGTGCATTTATTTTGGACGATCATTGTAAAATGTGTCTCACATGGAGAGAAGTTAGGATGAACTTTGATCCATAGCCAAGGAAATGATGGCGCTCCATGGGTGTGGTGATGATGATAGTAATGATGACAGGGATAGAAACAATCTCCTCATGTGAAGATGAGTGGGGCTGAGAGGGAGGTGCACAGTTGTGCTTTACAGATGTGCTTCTCCCTTCTCCCCATAGAGTTGATTATACGTGTCATTTCAACCCAGTTTCAAGCCTCTCTTCCAGACAGTCGGGGAAAGTGACTGCATAGTACTCGGCTGCAAGTTAAACAAAGAAGATAGTGTAGACTGGAAGGAAAGGATTTAATATAAACTCTGTACCTTGTGCTGAAAAATACCCACCAGCGTATTGGGTTCGAACACTTCTGTCCATGTCTTGTCTTCTGCATCAAAAGCGGATGCATGCACAATACAAGCAGGAGGTGGACCCTTTGGTGCTGAGATGTTATAAAAAGTTATCGAGTCAGCGTAGACGCGGACTGATGAAGGTGTGGCAAGTGGCAATGTTCAGTTTTGAGTGGCTTCTGTGTTGCTGCTGCAGCTCTGTACTCTGGCTGAAGGACCTCAGGTTTTCTTAATATTTGGTTTATGAACAAGTTATTTAACAATATCATGATCTCTGACCAGATATAAAGGCAGTAATTTCAGATGATATACAAGGGATGTGCATACCTCTTTAAAAAAATGTGAAGTGAACAAAAGGAATAAAACCTGATGATTGAATCCAATCAGTGTATGCTTTAACAATTTTCTTTCAAGATCTGATACTAAAACTCTTTTGGTTTGTGTTAGAGAATATTTTCTCTTGCCTATGTGTAGTTAGATTACTACTGGGGTCAGTTATCTGCCCTATTTTCTCTCTGAGGAACATGCCAAGGCCATGGTCCCTTTGGCGTCTTCAATCTCACTGTCTGGCTGTCTACAGGCACAGCTGTGGAGTTGGATGATAACGTCCTCCGTCACTGTCTGACAATTTGTATTTCCTAGTTGGTGTGAATCCTTATCTTCATGTTTATGTATAATGGCCAATTGGATATGTACACATCTCCCCTTTGCTGCCTCGGCTCACCTTTCTAGTATAAGAATCTGAGCTGTACTCTTTGTCCCTTAGAATTTGAGGTGGACTCATGCGCTTAAATTGTGATGACGAAGCTTCTGTTCTCCTCGATCGAGCCTAAATAAACTCCTTCAGCCTAAGACATACAAGACTCGGGTACTTCTTCTTCTTCTTCATCGGCATCACCACAAATTCCTCCCTAACAGTTTGCACAAACAAATTAGGACCTGTGTGCCTCCTCTGCCTCTTCAGCCCTGAGCTGCGACTGCTGCCAGCGAGGTAAAATCCTGTTAATCTGCCAAGTTATGACTCACAATTAGGGAGCACGTGTTTTGAAAAAAGGCAACACATGAAACTGTGTGCAGGTCACAACACAGGTGTAATCAGCATTGCACCAAATCCTCCAAAGAAGCACCGGCTTGTTGATAACCCAGTGAGTTAAACAGAGTTCAGAGCGCAGTGAGCAGCCCCTCGTCTCATCCTAAACCGCCTTCAGACAAAGTTGTCCGCTGCCTCAAACACTGAAAATGCTCACTGCGCGTCTGACTAACTGACTCGCTGGTCTTCTGCATGTATCCAATCAATGATTTACAAAACACCATTAGGTGCACTGTGAGAGAAGTAGGGAGGAGAGAGCGAAAATGAGGTTATGCCAGTTTCTTTGTGTTAAGTGTTCAGATACACTTGTGTGCTTGTGTCTTTTAGCGCACAACAGTGTGTTAAACTGTGTGCCCGCATCAGAGAACATTAAAGTACGGCTTTTCAGTCCACAGATGTGAAAGTGTGCATGTGCTTTTAGCCGCGTGTCTGCGGGTCTACGAACAAAATGGACATTTATATTTCTAGCTGACTGCATTTTCCAGGGCTTTCTTTAATGGCTTTGTGTTCCGGCGCTGAGCTGCTCCTTCCTACATATTTCATGACATCCTGTGCTCCTCATGCTACACTTCTGCTTCTCAACAACAGCACTTCTCCTCTTTCCACTGACTTCCATCCCTTACTTTATCGGCTCTTTTTTCCTCTCTGCGTTGCCTGTCTGTCTTGTTTTATCTGTTGTCTGCTTTTCCCCCATTCTGCAGACTATGTAGGTCAGGAGAAGATGCCAAACACCGCTCTAGACGCAATGCATAACATTAGAAGAATTGTGCGTTTAAATTGTTCTCAAATTGTGCTTGTGAGCGCAAGTCACAGCTGAGTAGTTTGCTCAATGTGTTTCTGTAATGGCCTTATTTCCTTTAACTTTCCTCTACGGCATTACTTCTTGACTTTGCATAAAACACAAAGGTATTATCCAGGTCCCTTTGGGGGGCTGCATGTGTTCGGCACTGCATAGATAATCCTGTCTTGAAACACCACAATAGGTGTAAATATTTCTAAGGAAACAGATAATGCATTTTTTGCCTAATAATTATCAGGATTTATGGTTTGAAAGGTCACTGCGCATGCACTTGTATGTCACTTTCCAACAACAAGGCATTTCAGCCAGATTTGCATAAAACACTAAAGACATTTAAACAAGATGCCAAAGACACACATGGTAATATAAGAAGATATTTGGAGCACAGTCTAATAAGAAGCTAAATTTGCTAAAGCTATAATGGTCCCTAATTAAATTCAATAAAAGGCAGCGCAAGCAGAATTATTTTGCATCAGAGCAGATCTTACATTTAATTT
Organism: Chelon auratus; assembly: GCA_030220025.1. Classification (NCBI taxonomy): domain Eukaryota; kingdom Metazoa; phylum Chordata; class Actinopteri; order Mugiliformes; family Mugilidae; genus Chelon; species Chelon auratus. The sequence continues at coordinate 10,442 of JASGAT010397372.1, read as the reverse complement.
AGCAGATTACCTTTAATCTCGTGATCGCATTTTGAAGGGCTGAGTTAAAAAAAATCTAGGGTTAGATAGTGGATTATGTCTTTATTCGTTTATAAAGACATAATTTACACCTGAAACCAATATTAGTAAGTTGTTTTAAGCGTTACTTGATGTAAATACTCACAGAGCACACTTATTTCCACCTTCTTTATCAGTCGTAGATAACAGCTATACAAAACGTTATCAACATCCTTTGCTTATAAAGGTACAGTATAAGGAAAGTATGGTAAAGTATGGGTACTTAAAACATAAATAGAATATTCCAAATGCATAAAAAGGTTAAAAACCAACACTTGTGCTGTGAGGCCAATTTTCCAAACAAAATGTACAAAAAAGTGCAAAACATAGGTTTAAAATAGACGTTAATATTGTATCATGTACATTATAGTAGGCAAAGACTTTACTCAGCAAAACCAAATAGGAGGAGAAGGTTTTTTTTTTTACATTATAGGGTGGGGAACTGAGATAACGCAAAATAAGACACACCTCTATTGATCCAACATCGTAGGAGAAATTCAGGGTGACACAGCAGCATTAGATGTGCCAAGAAAATAACAGTAATGTTGTTATTGCAGCACACAAAAAATATGACCATATGCAATCTTCAATTAAATTAAATAAATAAGAAAATACACAGTGTATGCAATCGCATCAAAGAACAGTGTCTCTGTATGTGCGCCCATGAGCAGTATGAAAATGTATAATATCTGTATGAGTAATATATGTGTCTCTCTCAGTGTACGCATTTAGATGGAAGATGTTGAAAAGGTGGCGGGCCATGTCGAGCAACGGCGGCCGGCCTGCAGCAGAGCATAAGTGTTTTTACTTCCAAGTTGTCTTTGAGGCAGGTAGAGTGAGTTTTATACGTCTACAGCCTGGAGGGGTGAGCGTGTCCAGCCTGCTGCTCTCATGTCCAGTGGTGATGTTGAGACAGACCTGCTGCAGGAGAGACATGTCAAGATCAATACGCGCTGACCTCCTCCCCGCTTTCAGCTGCTCTCCCCGTCATCATTCACTCTTTTTCTTCTCATCCTCCCATCTCCTTCTCTCATCTCCATCCCTCCATCCCCTGCTCGCTCTTTCACCCCGCTTCTTCTCTCCGTACCTATTTCTGGTTTTCAGCTGCACATTTACTCCTCTGGTCACCTTTTCTCACTTTCTGTTTTTACATCTCTCATCTGTATTTTCTTTCTCCCTCCCTTTCCTCAATCTCTCTCTTTATCCATCCCTCTCTTCTGTCTCTCTCTTACCCCCTTCGCATCCATCTCTCTGTTTTCCCCTTCCTGTGCCCTATCTCCCCCTCTTTCTTTCTCCTTCTCCTCTATCTCTTGCTCCCTCTCTTTCCTCAGTCTCTCTCTTTATCCATCCCTCTCCTCCACCTCTCTACTTCTCCTTCACTGTGCTCTATTTCTCTCTGTCCTCCCCTCCCTCTCCTCCATCTCTCTCTCTCTTTATCTGTTCCTCTCCTTTATCTCTGTCGTCCTCCCTCCTTCTCTTCGGTCCCTTTCTTTTCCCCTCCTTGTATCCTACCTATTCCTTTCTCCTTCCATCTCTTCTATCTCCCTATTTCTTCTTCTTTCTCCTCTAACTTTCTCCTCCTCCTTCTGTCTTTTCTATCCTTCTCTTCCTCTCCCTGCACCCTATCCCTCACCATCTCCCCCTCATATCTCTCTTTATCTGCCCCTTTCCTCTATCTCTCGCTTCCTCCCTCCTTCTCTTATGTCCCTCTCGTTCTCCATCCCTCCCCTCCATCTGGTTTCTTCTTCCCTTCCTCACCACCGTCTCTCTTTCTCTGTCCCTCTCCTCTGTCTCTCTCTTCCTCCCTCCCTCTTCTCTGTGACACGTCATGTATAATTAAGGGAGATCACTGTTCTTCATGAGGCCAACATCAGTCAGCTGTCAGTGATGCGCTTACACATTACCAGTGTGTGTGTGTGTGTGTGTGCACGTACATATACTGTATGCATGTGTGTGTGTGTGTGTGTGTGTAGGTTGCATGACAGATTTAAAAGTAGCCAAAGTTCTGCCGTCACAGACATTAATTCACCATACTTTGCAAGAGATTACTGCTCGACACCGTAATAACTCGCAATTGCTTGAACTTGTGGAAGCTTGTAATATATCTCGCCCTGTTTCTATTCTTGTGTAGGTCATATTATCAATAAATCACCGGTGCTTTCTATTTAAAGGTGCAAATCGATGTAGGTATTGCTTTACACTGCAACTGACTTTTGCTTTATGAAGGAGAGGTGTGGGTAGTTTTTTCTTTTCCAGCCTTTTCCTTTTGAAGGTGGCTCTGTGTGTGTGTGTGTGCATGAGTGTGGTCTTGTTGTGGGGATGGATTTTTGATTGAATACCAACGTTGGGGCCATTTTTCTGGGCCGAGTTAAGGTAAGGGTTAGGGACTGGGGAACACATTATGCCGATGGAAAGCTAGAAACATGTGTTTGTGTGTGTTTGTGTGTGTTGAGCAAAGCTGAGGCAGTGCTCTTGTTTCTGGTAACGGGCATTCTTCGGAGCAGCTTATAAATAGCATCAGTTTTCTATTCTTATCCCACATCGCCGGCGCCTCTTTGATGCTCCTCCGAAGATGACTAAAGAGAAATAATCCTTTTTCTGACTCGTGCCGGCGACTGAAAGGAAGCAGGGAGGAGATGAGACGGCGGGATCGGAGGGAGGAACGAAACAGAAGAAAAGACCGAGGTCTGAGGAAAGAAAGTGAGATGGCCGTTGAGACAAACAATCGGATGAGATGGTTGGTGGCGACACGTGAGCTGTTTACGAGGACGGCGAAAAGTCAGGGTAGGAAGGAGCAGGGGAGAAAATATGATGGCGCGGAAGGAAAAAAGATTAATCAGATTAAAACATGATGCAGATTTTAAATGAAGCTGGCAAAGGGTAAGAGAGGAAGGAGTAAACTGGGAAAGGGGCGTGTATAAAAACTGAGCGAGGGATCGTCAAAAATAGAGACTTTAAAAGAAAGAAAAGACAAAAACAAAAAAATAAATTCAGTTTAAGGGAGAGATCACTGGAAGAAAAAGAGATTAGTTTTCACCAACGTATGAACATATTTTTAAACAGAGAAAATGTTCTCCCTGTGGGGTGTGGGTTCTTTCCGGGTACTCCGGCTTCCTCCCACTGTCCAAAGACATGCTCGTTAGGTTCACTGGTGATTCTAAATTGGCTGTAGGTGTGAATGTGAGTGTTAACCCTTAGTCTGTGTTAGCCCTGGGGGGACTGGGGACCTGCACAATGACCCTTCACATGAACAAGCGGTTACAGAAGATGAAGGAAAAGAGGGAAATCACAAGTCAAGAGGGTTTATTTAAGGCCCTTTTTCTCCATTGGATCCGTTTTAGTTTTAACCAGCTTTTCCCATGCCAATAATGTATATTAAAAACAGCCAAGCCACCTTGTTTAAGAAACCAGCTTGACTCAGTTTCATTCAGTTTACTTTATTTCACCAGGATAATCCATTCAGCATCAACACGCCTTTCTGGGAGGCCTGGGTACAGTAATACAGAATAAATCAAACATCAAACAAGCTTGAGTTTTCAAGAACGGTCCAGATGCATTCAATTTTGCTTGCCGACATGTTCCTCTATTAACTTTCCTTACAGGAAGCACACACACTTTGTGCTAAATACACGCTACTAACTAAGCAGTCACATTGACATTTTCTAAACACACAGTATGTCTTTTTTTTCTCGTTGATTGCATGGTCGTCTGGGACAGCGTTTCGTACCTGCTGCGCTGCAAAGATAAGACAGCTGCTTCAGAGCAAGCGCTCATTTTCAGCCGGGTTGCGGCTGGAGTCACATCGTTGTCTTCGCACTTTTGCTCTCCTGCCATGTCGTGAGTTACCGTCCAGCTATATACGGAGCGAGACGATCCATTACAACAGAAACAGCTCCTGCTAATTTATAGCTCTACTTCACAGCGTATTAGGGCGGGTGCCCAGCCATGAACTCAGTGTGTGAAGGTGCACATGACATGCTTTATATCACATGTGTTAATTTGTGCACGTGTACAGTATAGTAGTGTATGTGTGTGTAAGAGAGCACCTCTGGAGCGTGCAGGTAATGATAATTGGTTTCCCTCTTTCAACAGCGGAGCAAGGTCACAGTCACCGCGTTATGAGTGCCGCTCACAGCGGTAAGGGGGATTATCATCTAAATAATTTAAATGGTGATATTCAAAATTAAAGCATATTTAAAGATGGAATAATTTATCACACGTATCACAGGAGATAAGTGCTCCTTATATTTATACTGACTTCATGTGTTTGACCTTTAAGACGCTAATGATGATTATTAAAATAAGTGATAATTGCTTACTTATAAGCAACGTGAGACTGAGTAGCTTAAGTGGCAGTCAGGCTAATGTTGCTCTCCACTCTAGAAATTTGGGAAAATGGCAAGGTTTTCAAAACAGCTTAAAAAATTAATCTTCCAGCAGCTTTTACAGGAACTGTTTTGAAACGTTTTTTTTTTTTCCTTCTTTTTTTTCAAGGCTGACGGAAAACGAACACTTGAAATCACCCGTCTGGAGAGGCCATTTTGTTAACCGCCTTTGTCGCCCTCCGTTTATATCCATACAGTGGAATGATTTGGTCCTAAACTGAAGTGTTGGACAACTGAAACATTGGACTTGATTATCCAGCAATTACCTATTATTGTATGTAATTTACAGAACAAAAGTCAGGGCATCACCAAAGTCAACCTGCGTAATGTAGAAGTCATAAATCATTGAACTGTCACTATAGAAAAACTTTCACTGGGTTAGAGAGAACGTCAGTCCTCGTAGAACTGTGAATGTCTGTGAACTAAAGTGTTGGACTAGCAAACCAACATTGTCATTTCTAGAGCCACTGAATCTGGTGATCTAATATGAAGAAGCTACTATTCCACAGTTTGTTACATAGAGAGATGGGAACATTCACGATTCAGTGTTTTGGTCACACTACAATAACGATAAGACAAGCAAGTCTCTTCATATGCCAAGTCTGTAGCTAGCAGGCAGGCGTCCATTACCGTCATGGGTCAGTGGTGGAGGAGGTTAAACTCAGCACACTCTGTAATGCAGCTTGTGAGATCAATACCACACCGGAGCTGTGTGGGTCTCAGTCTGACATCTGACATCCTGCTTTGTCTCCTTTGACTGTCTCTCTTTCTCGCTCAATGTCCTTTTTCAGTTAAAAAGAAAAGAGAACATTGGTTTACTACTCAAACATTTACTCGTAAATGGTACCGTGCCAGGACGCTATTATGGAGAGGGATGATGGTTATGAGGTCAGTCCAAATGTTTCTCTTTTTACACTTTAAATTGGATGCGTTCCATGATTCAGCTCCACGACTGCAAGTGTTTGATCCTCTGCTGCTCTCCTCCGATCTTGGAGTGAGCGTTGCCCCAGAGGAGGATTCGTATTTGCATCCTGCTCACTTTCAAAATCTGTTTTAATATCATTACAAACTATGTGCGTGCTTTAAATTCTAATGGACGTCCGAGAGTTTCTAAAAATGAGAAATAAGTCAGACTACAGTGTATTTTCATTTTGCAACATTCAACTGTAAAAAAGTGTTGTTGTGTGTCTGAATATCTTTCTTAGAGTTTACAGTGTGTAGCTTTAAATAAACAGCAGGAGAAAACCAGTACAGGATGGTTTAGTCATACAGTGAGGACATAAAAAAGGAAACAGTGCAGAAATGGAAAGGAAAATGGTTTTAACTATTATCTCCTACTTTTATTCTGCACATTGTTTCCCCTACACCCCACGTCCAACGCATTGATTTGTCTCTGTTGCATCCTCATCAAGTCTCTGGATCGATCTATTCATTGGCTCGAGGCCTCGAGTTTTGGTTGGTAAACACAAACTGGCTTTAGATAAAATGGCACCCCTAATAATAGGAGGACAATGTTGCCACACATGCACTAAAGCCAGCTTGCAGACTCCTAATTGGAAAATAAATCGGCGAATTGGTTCACTTGAGTCTTAAATCTTGATTTCCCTTAAGAGTAGCACCAGCGGAGAGAGGAAAAGCCATGAATTAGAGTAGCATTTGTCTTGGTCAGCTACTAAGGCTTTCAAATTGGTCTGTGTGGATGTAAAAAGGGGCATATCATTATCCTTAAATTCCCCATCCCCTCTTTCAGTCTCTTGTGGTCCACTCCCTCACAGAGTATGCAGATAGGAGAGCGTGTTCTTCACAGGCACGTCACAGAAATGTTACGCTTCTTCTCTCGCTGCGTTTCAACCCCAGCCAATTAGGTATGCCGTGTCATGAAATGAATTGTGTCGCAGTCGATAAGGACCAGTCATAATTGAGCTGGCATGCATATTAAATAAACAACGAGGGGTGTTTAACTGGGCCAGGGCACCCAGGGTCCTAATGCTTGACTAGTCCCAATCAGAACAAGCCACCTGTGTTGGGCTGCAAGTCAAGTGTATGATACAGTGAGTCTATTTAAAAGGTAATCCATTAACATTTAATTTACAATGAAGAACAGCACCATCATTTCATTTATTTATAAGCTGTATGTCATTGCTGACTGTTAGTATTTGTCTTGATCTAGCTCCAGTTTTTGCATTTCAGTCAGAGAGCTGGAAGATGAGTCCTTCAACAACATGAAGATGTTTCCACAGTCCTTAAAAACTCCTCTGCCCATCTGGACAAAACAAGATCTTTTGTCAGCTAGTGTCTGTTTGAACCTCTTAGTTCATCTTCAGCTTCCTCAGGGCTTTAACAACTGTCGCAGACCAAAATGTCTCTGATGTACTTGGATGAAGACTACAACCAATCACAGCAGCAAAACGTGTGACGTAGCCCTCAGTCGGCCCTCATCGTTTCAAACCTGTCCCATGAGATAAGCTGTAGTTATTGGCCCAGCAGGAGAAAGACATGGTTGAAATCTGTCTTCACTAGTGGGAATAATTACTCCAGAGCAAATGAAGCATGAACTCTCAGATTCATCTCATTCCAAGTCTGGTTTTCATACTGAACGCAAGGTGAATGCTAGATGCTGTGACTGCATGCTAAGTCAAGGGTAAGACAGGATTAGATATACACCGATCAGCCACAACATTAAAACCACTGACAGGAGAATTAAATAACATTGACCATCTTGTGACAATACATGGAATGCATGTTCCACTGGGAAACTTTTGGACCTGTCATTCATGTGGATGTTACTTAGACATGTACCACCCACGTAGACCAGACCAGGCACCCCCACCCCATAGCAATGACACTCCTTGATGGCAGCAGCCATCCCCAGCAGGATGCAGCCTGACACAGGCACACAGAGAGAAACGGTTTAGGAACAACTCAAAGCATGAAACATGAAAAACAGCACAAGGTGTTGACCTGGCCTCCAAATTCACTAGATCCCAAACTGATCAAGTATCTGTGGGATGATCCACAGTAGCCCCTCCCCTCAACCCATAGGACCCAAAGGCCCTCACTAGCAACATCCTGTTCCCAGACACCACAGGACACCCTCAGAAGGCCCATGTCCATTCTCTGATGAGTCACAACTGTTTTGGAGGCACAAAGGAGACCTACACAATATTAGGAAGGTGGTCATAATGGCAACAAAAATGTTGAGTGGCTTTAGGAAGATAATCATACAGAAACAATAAGAAAAATAACAGAAATACTGCAGGGGATTATTAGAAGAAACTAGAGTTTGTGCTGAGTCTAACATGGCTGTTGCCAGTTAGCTCACGTCTAACATCTGTACAGATGATATGGTGACTCTATGGATGAAGAACAACAAACATGTCACGACAAAGTTGCAACAAAGTGAAAAAGTTTTACAGAGACAGGGTTCTTCAAAGGTTATGGAAATAACTTTCAGAACAGAGTAAGGAGTCTGTAGATGAGCAGTGATCTATCTGGAAGTCTACTGACTCAAATGTAAAGTTAAAAAGTTATATGAGAGGCACACAGCGGGGTGTTTGATCAAGAATTCTTAAATCCACAGGTGAAAACTCCCATGTTTCCTCTTCCTTAGCGGACAGTTTTGTGAATTCTCTATAGAGGAATAAATAATTGAGTGCGTGTGTTTTTAAACTCAGCATGTTGATGGTTTGCTATTTTTTCCTACTCAGTGTTGTTTGCTTGGCTAGCTTCTGTACCCGGCTGACAGTAGGGATGGTTGCCTTATGGAGAAAAAAAAATGGCAGAGGATGGTCACACACACTCGAACACACAAGTCAGAGTGCACTTTGCTTCTGCTAAACTGAATCCCCTCCACACTGAGGCTCTATCTAAAGTGTGTGTATGCGTCGGTGTGTTCAAGCGAAGACCGAGAGAGGAGCACTTTGCTGTCATTAGGTGAGATCATGTAGAAACAGGATGACAGGGTTAATTTTTAATGGCCAGCCTTTGGATATATAAAATATGTATTCAGCCCTTGTTGGACATGACATAGACTCTTTATATCTCTCTTCCTCACTCTGTCTCTTTCTCTCTGCCTTGCAAGTCAATCTTTCAATCGCTTTTTTTAGCTCCGTCTTTGCCTTTTCACTCTTTCAGCCTCTCAGCATGTTTGGCCCTGTTTCAGTCTCTGTCTGGTCTGTTCCTCTCTCTTCTCGCTTGGCGTCGGTCCACCTCTCTTCTCCCGATGAGCGTCTGCCCTGAGAACCAGACAGGGGAGAGGTGTTGTTTGATGATCTTGCAGGAGACAGCTTGCAACGTACCCACTTTTGTTCTGTTTCTTCTATTTTTTTACCCCCCTCCTCCCCCGTGTGTCTTTCTCTGTTTGCACTTCAGATTTAACGGCTTAGTAACACTATTGTCACGGATCAAGAGATGTAGACGGAAACACACAAATGTTGACGGAAACGTACACAGACTGGCTTTTTACCCAACACACACACACGCCACGGGCATGTTAGCATGGAGACAAACAATCACAGCTACACTCACGGGGACACACACATCATTTACTTACTGGTGTCACTGTGGTGTTATGGCAAAGCTGATCCAGCTAGCAGGGACATGCTGTCTCTAAAATCAGCTGACCGCTTCTGTAATGATACTGTATATCAGAGGTCACTGGGGACACCCACATAACTCTAGACAAAATATTCTTCATGTTGGTCAATTAAAAGAGTAACTACATTTATTATTAATCAGCTGCAAAAGTCGGTGGTTACATTTTCTGATGTTTTGTTATGTGACCCAGGTCCTCAGCACTGTCCTCAAAGTCACATCTTCATGTGCAGAAAATAGAAAACCAGATTTAATTATGATCCAACCCACCACCAGACTACACTGTGGAAGTTTTACTGATCAACAGCTTGACTAAAGTCACTTCAATCAATGTTTTTTAAATTATTACATAGTAGTGTGAAATGAATGTGAAATGGGTGTCTCAGAGTGTTGACTGTGCGACTCTGCAGCTCCCCTCAGCTTCATAATGAACTACAGCTCATTGTCAAGTAGAAACTTTTCTTGTATGGTTAACTCTCTGGTTGGTGTCACATCAGGCAGCTTCTTTTTTTGGTGGGAAAAAGCTCTAAGGCAGGTGAACACAGTGGAGCATTTAGCGTTAAGAGTCAAATATGCTGTTCAAGCGTTGGATGAAACCAAAAACTTTTCAGATACAAACGAATGATGATGTTGCTCTGATGGTTACGTTCAGTGAATCCCTTCATGATACCACCCATATTCCTAAAGACTTCTGCACTGTAGTTGATGTGCACCACTCCAGAAATGTAACTATGTGCCGTGGTGCCTCAGAGAGCTGTGATTGGTCCGCTTGGTAGTAGTGTGTTTCTGCTTTAGTATTTTTTATGGCTGCTTCTCCACCTTTGCAATTTTCGAATTGATTGTTTTGGATCAATAAAGATGGAACACATCGAGGAAAGGTTAACTGAAGAGGTTTGGAGATACAGACATGTGTATGACATGTCTTTGGGGAAATGTTGGAGAAAATTTCAGTCACCATTGCTGAAAGTGAAGCAGGAAGTGGAATGTGAAGGAGGAAGTAGAAACAAAAATTAACCCGACTGGCAAAAAAGACACAGCGCCAACTACCATTTGGGTGGCATTTTTACAGAGCGAGCCAGACCGACGAGAGCCAGTATAAATTGCCTTGCACCGGCGTAGGCTACGTACGTAGGTTACGCCATCTATGTTCCGCAGTACTCTAAATGAACCTTAAAGAAACAGTATGTAAGGAATGTATTTCAATTAATCATAAAATGGCCCTGATATGTCACTAGACATGAAGAAATCATGTTCATTTCAAATACTTATATCACTGACAACAGTGGTCCGGCCAGGATATTGCCGTTTAAAAGTGAGAGTTGCAGCCCTCAACTGATGTTATTGTTGTCATGTTGTGTTTTGGTCTGAGGCGCCACCCTCCACCTATCTACTAATCACCAAGTCAGT
>JASGAT010397371.1:0-22583 GCA_030220025.1 Chelon auratus | reverse complement strand
CCTTTGACGATATATCCACGTTGCAAGTATTGCAAGTGACCCTGTTTTCGTCTTTTTTGGTGAAATACAACCAGACTTTCGAGCGTTTGTTCCGCTTGGGTGCCGTGATTACTATTGACTGAGCGTAAGCTACGCAATGCGCGTGATGACGTCATCGTGCCCACTGGAATCGTTAAGGGAATCGTTTGCAAATTTTGCAAACAATTCAAAGGAATTGAAACACTGGGAACCATCCCTAGGGCCATGTAATCGAAACCATGAGAAAGTAGTCTAGAAAAAAAGCAGCAGCAGTTGATTGTAGTTTTAAAACTACTTGTAGCTGTTTGAGCTCCCTGTTGTTTAATAGCGAGAATGAACTGAGTCAGTTTACAGACAAATGGAAACTTCCGGCTTTGAGTCAGACCCCCTTTTTTTTTGAAGGAAATTAGTCATTCAGTCACTTGAGTTTCAGTAAATTAGAGCACAGAAGACTATTTGAAGTTGACAAATCAAATGATTGTTAGGCATTTGGGTATTACTGCAGTGTAAATGCGTCTATGGTGATAGTCTAGTTGTGCAACCTAGCTACTAATGTATGGTTAGTGAGTCTGTCCACGACTGTAAGGTACACACTCCCCCCAGTGCGGCCTGTCAAGATGATTTAACCAAGCAGCTCTGTAATTGTCTGTGCTTTGTTCTTTGCCCAGTTTCCACGAGGTGGAAACAAGCCTGCCACACTTGTTTCTTTGCCTTCGTTCTTGTGTGCTTGCGTGTGTGTGTGTTGTTTGAGCTGTCAAGAACTGGAAAGCATGAAGGAAATAATTGCTCTCAAACGATTGTCTTATTGGGAGGTCTCCCTGTCTCCTGGGACTTTGTTCATTCTCTTCTGACAGCAAAGTTATGGGGGAGGGCAATCACAGTATTCCCACCCAAAATGATGGCTTTTGGTATTATGGCCTTTCTAATGTAATCTAGTGTGTAGTAATGAGGATAGATTACAGATACAACGCAATTATCTTTTTCTATATATCTTGATAACACGGGACACCCCGGAGTTCCTTTGAAAGATGCTTTCTTAATTATGTGGGGGACTTAATTATGTGTCCACACACACACATATGATCATTTGGTATGATGGAGGACCACAGTGCCACAGTTTATTGTCAGAATCATCAGAATATCAGATTTAGAAACTTTATTGGCATTATACAAAAGTACAAGGAAATTGTATGCAATCCCTGTCAGTGCAAAGAAAGCAATCGTACTATCTAACTAAAATATTTCCCTATGTACAAATAAAAGAAAATGGCAAAGAAAAAAAAAACAGAAAGGAGAAAATGGCTAATAAATAGACCAGTATATACAATATATGTATCTCTGTGTGTGCATAAAAACAAGAAATGTACATACAGCAGCAATACTGTCGTGTTATGTATCGCACAGCACATTAATAAAATGTCTCATACTGCCAAAATACACAGGTTCAGAAGACCATGTGGCAACATTAAAACCAGGATTGAATTGATCTATACTTGACCAAAATAGGTGCTTATTCATACAGGTTTCTGTACTCCAGCATACCTGTAATTCAAATGCAACAACAGTTCAAACAGATCTGGCAATGGTGGTGCAGACAAAACTCAGACAAGACCAGACAAATGCTGAAAAGCTCCAAACTGTTACCCTTAGACTGTCTACTGGAAGAACAGCCAGAGAGAGGAAGACAGAGAAAGAGACAGCACACTGGCTTACTGTTTCCGGGTCAGTGGATCAGCAAAAATGCAAAATATATTGTACATTCAGATCTGCATCATTTGGCAGCAAGAGATTGACTTATGTGGTTAAACTAAATAGGCCCTGAACACTGACTTCAATTTGATCACTTATTTTAGAGCAAATAATCTCCTTATTTTTGTCTCAGAGAATTACAATTAACCAAAAAAAATTACAATCTGTACTATTAAAAATACAAAGAAATAAGTTGACGAATATTTCGGATTGTCTGAACAGCCAACAAACAGAAAGACAGATGTCTATTTCAGAAAGGAATCCTCCGTCTTAATCTGAGTCCGGCTCTAATCTCTCATCTGGCAGCGGAACACTTCTTATGTTGAAGGGGCATGACTGTTTTTGTGGGAGTATTTTTAATTTGGTGAAACACAGACATGTAGTTTAATTTAAAGCTGTAGTCTGGATTTATCATTCGCCTCCATTTTTCAGTTGAAGCGAGAAGCAGCCACGGCTGGGTGATAGACTAAGAAAACTCTCCGTCAGTGCAAACACTCTCAATTACTCCAGCTTACCCTACAGGTATATTAACACTGTCCACTGTCACTATAGCACAACACGCTTCTCAGATCAACGTTGCCGCTTCCCACCTGATGATTCACTCGTTACCGTGGAAACTGCTCTCTCCTGCCGCCTGCTAAACGTAAATGGGAAGTGAGTCATGCGTGCGTGGTGGCTGGGCTGGACAGAGTAGGAGGACAAGATCTTATTTTGAACACGTCACAGGAGTTTCCATTTATTTTGCCACCACCTTTTGTCTCTCTCATCCAGAGCTGGATATCAAACCTGCATCTCCATCTGTTACGAACTGAGTCATATGTCAATGCTGAAAGCTTAAAGTCACATGATGTTCTTTTGAGACATCATTATATACTAATTTAAGTACATTGTATGCCATAATTAATACATTAATACATTTTTGGTCTCCACCAGTTCCCGAAAAAACACATTTGCCTTCTTACCGTTGAAAACAACCACGTTCTGGGATCAAAACAACACATTATACCATGTCTTTTGATTATAGTTTGTATTACTAGTCTGAATCAGTACAATATGTCCCTTTAATGTGGTGTCAGGCTGACGGTCAGCTGTTGGCTGGTGTTGTTGGCGTAGATGAGCACCTCTGGCGCTGGTTTTTGTGGTTGCCACTAGTCAAATCCCTGTCGGCAGCTTTTCAGCTGACCGAACAGGTTGAATTGCCAGCGGGGTGCATAAGAGAGAGAGGTCACTCTGACTGGCTGTTTCGCATTGCAAACCAGAGAAACCAAACAAGAGAAACAGAACTGACGGAATGAAACAAAATGACAAATTTCAAAGTGCACACACGGAAGGCTGCTCTCGATTTGGACCTTCATCTTATCTGAGCGTTGCACATTAAGTTCCACAACAACAGAATCATTTCCTTTCTCGCAGGTGAAGAACGTATGTGGCAGCTAGACTTGGGCTGTCGTCTCATCTGACACCTTTAATTAGTAAAGTAGCAAAATGAAATTAGATTACAGTACTTAAGTACTTAAGTTCACATTTAACTTGTTGCAGTTTGCAGATAATGTGGCTGTGTTGGTTCTCCTAACTGTTGTTTTTGTCTTTCGTAAGACATCTGGGCTAATTACAAACCACTCACTCGAAAATAATTATATTTGCACAAGTAATACATCATTACCATGCTAAAAGACACGTCACACTGCCCTCTCTGGCTGAATTTCATTATCAGTAGGTGTGGTTGGGTGTGGTCAGAACAATGTCAATATGATAACATGCAGCCTGTTGTCCCCTTATACACACACACTGATAAGCTGCCCTTTTATTCACATTATTCCTTGAAAGACATTTGGTATCAGTTTCTTAATTGTATTTATAAATGGCAACTGACAGATTTATTATTATTTTGTTTTTGTGATTCGGATAAACTGACTTCTAAGGACTTGAAAGAATGAAAAAGCACTTAAATATATCATGGTTTCTATGAACAGCTACCCCAACCAAAACAGTTTAAAGAGTCTCCTACTGTGTGTGTGGGTGTGTTTCCAGTAGCTTGGGTAAAAGGTCTGGTCCCTTTAAATGCACACCACGGAGCACAGACAAAAGAATCCCTGCTCATTCAATGGAATAAAAGGTTTGTGTGTGCGCGCGTGTGTGTGTGTGTGAATTGAGAGAGCGTGCGAGAGAGAGAGAGAGAGAGAGAGAGAGAGAGAGACACACAAAAGTTGTATACATGGTGTCAGGATCTCCTCTTGTCCCTTCTATGTACTCTCCATCTGCCTGTCGTTCCCACCGCTTCCTACTTCTTCTCTTCCTCTTTCTTTTTTCAGGACACATTAAACAACAACTCCTTCGGGAAGAAGTACAGTTGGCAGGAGAAGGTTTCGGGCTCGTCCTCGCCTCTTAAAGCAGGTGAGCCTTTCCATTTTTCCTCATCTTCATGACATTTAGTTTCATTTGAATATTGTCATTAGGTTGATGGCAGTTGGGATCGTGTTCACTAATTGCATGTGTGATTTGCATTGAATCTAGCAGGCTGTGTGTTTCTCTCTTATACTGGGGGACAGTGCTTGGATTAGCTGTTGAGGCAATGCTGTATACTGCCGGCGTGTGTGTTAGCCAGCTAAGGCTTATGGTTAGCTTGGAGTTGTCATAGCTCATTGCTTCCAGCACTAATCAGAGCACCATGTGAGGCGAGACTAACCAAGCTCTCTGCCAACTGTTGGCAAAATTGAAACTGAACCTTGTTATCAGTTTAAAATGTGTAAGATAGATCTTTTTTATCTTATTTTATTTTATTTTATTTTGCTTTATTCAAGCCACTGTGTCAGAGTGTGGATAGGAACTATCCAGACATTGTAAACAGCATTGCTGGCCTTCTATTCATACTGTACATAGTATCTAGAGACTGTGTATAAAATTGCGTGAACCTTCCATGACATCATCCATTCAGGATGCCTGAAGAATGGTTAGAAGCTCAGTGTGTTGCCTGACTCCGTGTAACTCCCTGTTGATTCAAAAATGGTCAAAGAGAACGCCAAGGCAAACAACAGGCGACATCTGAGGGCACCCGTCTGTCACTCAAAGGGATCACGCCCTAATAATGCGCAACTTTAAGCCTTGGTATGATTTGTTTGCACTTGTCTTTAAACCATAGACTGTATATAAATATGGACGATGCGTCTCCACTTCCTTACAATGGCCAAACTGATGCTATGGGCGGCGCCATCTTGCGAGTTTATAGCCACGGTCTGTGCTGTACGTTCAGAGAGTGTAGCCTCCATGACCCGCCCACACTTCCGCCAGACTCACTTGGCGTTTTTGTTTAAGACTGCAGTCTGCTCTATCTCCACCAGTTGGCATGGCAACTTGTAGTCATATATCACATATAACTAAAACAAGCCAGTAATATAATACTAATGCATGCTCAAGTGTCAAAGTTTTGTTACAAAAAAACACAGATACTATTTAAGTGTTTTAGTTTGGCCCAAGTCCCATCCACTAACATGAAGGGGGTGGAGCTTATGACCTATACTGCAGCCAGTCACTCTCTGATTGCTTTGGCTTTAGTTTTGAGTTTCTGTTCCGTCGTCTATCTTTATACAGTCTATGATTTAAACATGTTTGGTTCTAAGTTTTAATATTGAGGTCTATGGAGACTGACTTGCTTTTGGAGTCAGTCTCAAGTGGCTGTTTGAGGAACTGCAGTTTTTGACACTAATGTCTTGGCTTAGTTGTTCAGCCGCTAACACTTGAGTCACACTAGTGTACTTGGAACACAAGTGTTAAGCCAAAATGGGCTAACAGTAGTGTGGTTTAGTGTGTTGTAATGCTTGTTTGGGGAGTTCATTCACAGTTATAGATGCGACTGGCAGATGTCAAATGGCAAATATGCTGCAATTCAGAATTACTTTTTGCTCACATATGTTTACAGTCTGTGGCTAGTAAATAGCAGAAAGCTGGGCAAGGAAACTTGTCAACAAGATTCACTTCAGGGCCACCTCTGGAACAAACTTTCTCACCATTCATTTATCAAATTCACATAAAAATCTCTGTAAATCGGGTCTTTAATCAGGCCTTACAAGCACCTTAGACTCCTTTCAAGTAAAGTTTGCGTCATCTGAGAAAACTCAGCTCAGTTTGAATTGCAAATCAGGTTGCAAAGTGAGTCAGTGCAGAGGTCTATGCATCTCCACAAAGAACTCTTTAAATAGTATGAGAAGATTAATTGTTGTGAATTTGGAAATACTGTGTGATAATGTCGTAGTTTTACAAAAAACACAGAGAGGCAAAACTTGAGGCGTCTCGGTGTTGTCCTATATTGCCCATAAATGTCTGTTTAAAAGCTTGTCTGTCGCTTACTGTCTTCTGGTTTCAGTTCTGCATCACTCAGTGAAAATATCATGTCTGTATCTCCTGGCGATGGATTATGACATAACACATCAATCAGCTTCTCCCGGATGCATTCTAAATTTGATGAGTAATGAGGATTTAGCTGCATAATCCTGACATCCGTTACCTAACCATTTTTACTCTCTTCCTGCTTGTGCTTTATTTTATCCGCCTGTGCATTCACTGACATGTCTGCATTCGCATCTGTATATTTTGCTGATCATGTCCGCATTTCTGCATCATGTATATTTACTGTGTGTGTGTGTCTGGCTTGTGTGTCTGTGCGTGTGTTTGCGTGGCCGTTTGCATGTTTTTGTTTGTGACTGCTCTTTCTCTAGGTGACCTCACCCCTCCACGTGAGCACAGCTGTCTGAGCGACGAGGACAAGGTGCATGGTGGGGGAGCGCAGACCAAAGACCGCGGGACCTCTACCGACGCCCCCTGCAGACACAGCCACACCTCGGGACACTCGCACTGCTCATCTACGGGGGCTGCGACGCGTTCCAAGCTTCAGGAGAAGCCACCAGCACCACCGCCACCACAGAACTATACACCAGCGCCTCTGTACCCGACAGGGAAGGCAGATAGCAGTGGGCACCACCGGGAGAGGATTCGATACCACACAGATGTTCATCTAGAACCCACAGAGGAGATCTATCTGACTCCTGTGCAGCGCTCCGCTGACCCCTTGGAGCCTAACAACACGCAGGACCGGCCTTTCCTCTCACAGCAGACTGAGCAGGGTCGCATGTCCATTAGCTCCGACACAGAGGGTCCGCCTCCTTATCAGCCCCTCCCAGACCGGACCAACCCTTCAATCTTTGAGGAGGACGAGGTCTATGTCCCCCCACCTTCATATGCTTCCTGTGTAGAGTCCCTCATCACTCCACCCAGCATGGCTGTCTCAGCTCGGTCATCCCTCGCACTGGACCTCAGCCGGAAGGGCTCGGGGACGGGGGCCGGCGTCATGTTGAGAGCCGGGTCATCAGTAGAGTATGTTGATGCAACCGATGAAAGCTACTGTGGGGAGGACGAGGATGTGGACAGGATAATAATGGATGGAAGGATGAGGAAGGAGGTAGGAAAGGGAGATGGTGGCAGCAGCAGCAGCAGCAGAGCTGCCCCGCTACGGACTTCTATGAGCTCAGAAGCCAGTGGCCTTTCATATGACTCAGTCAAGTACACGCTAGTGGTGGATGAGCACGCTCAGCTGGAGCTCGTCAGTCTCCGGCAGTGTTACCAAGGATATAGTGATGACAGCGACTCGGCGACCGTCTACGACAACTGCGTCTCTTCTCCTTACGAGTCAGCCATCGGAGAGGAGTATGAGGAAGACGACGAGGAGGAGCACGACGGTCGGATAGGAGGGGTGCGGAGAGAGGGCACAGCTTGCCTCTCTGAAGACTCCACTCCAGAAGCTGACCTGCACTTCTCCAAGAAGTTCCTCAACGTCTTCTTGAACGGTCGCTCTCGCTCCTCCAGTAAGTCTCTACCATGATCATAAAACGAGTAAAACTAAAATAATTTGTTTGCATAACTAAAGTCCTCCTGATTTGTGTCAGCAAAACTTTCAGTTGACCTAGTCCAAAACTTTCAGTTGACCTTTAACTGAGGTGTTCAACAGCGAGGAAATACACCAACACTGCTTTCTATTGTTCTGTGTAATTCCCTTTAAGCGTACAATAATACTGCGGTGAATACTGTCTCGCCAAGTAGCCCGCACAGTGGTCAAGGCGTAAACCAAAGTGACTGATGAAGCAGATACTCAAGAATTGGAGAACTAGCATCCACAAGTCTGCTGTAATTCGGATGACATTCGGATGTTCAGTAGGTTAATAAAATGAGTTATATTTACCTTTATAATAATGCTGAAATAGAAGAACCAATCATAACTAAAGATTTTACATGTGGCATTAATATATTTGTGTATTTGTAGAAGAGTGGACGATATTTAGTATTTTCTTAACTACTGTCACTCCGACTCTTTTGCTTTCGGGTCTTGCAAATTAAAGCTGCAATTTTTTCCTGCTGTATTTGTATGATTGTCACCATTGACAGCAGCTAATTCACACTAGAAACCCTGTTGGATATTCAATTGAAGCGATGGATGAAAGTAGCCAAAAACTCTTTGCAGTTCCCTGAATTCCTTCTCCTCTGCTGTCCAAACCAAATACACTTTCAAAATCAAACCGGGCCTTTTCAGTGCATTTGCAGTTGTGCAGACGGTGTTGGAGAAAACGGCAATCGCACAAGCAGCTGTTCTGAATCTGCCAAATACAATATTTTATTGTTGTCTGCCTCGATTGAGTCTCTTCTCTTGGGTTTTGAATCAAATGTAAACGGACACATTGCATTTGTGAGGACAAGCAGATCATGTTTTTGCTGCCTCATGTGTCTGATACACAGGTCTCTTTGAACAGAACCAGATGTCACTGTCTTTATCCTATTTATTATTCTCGGTGGTATCTATTGTACTCTTTTTAAATATAATGTATAATATAACAGAAGTTTTGGACAGCTGTCTACTCTTTTAAAAGGATGATCTGTTACTATGATAATCAAGAGGATCTCTTTGTAGGTTTATCCCGTTTCCTTCTAGAGCTGTACATTATATTATAATGTCTCTGAGGTATAGTGTTCTCTTATAGTGTATTTCTGTAAAACATTGTTTTGATAATCTGAAAAGAGATGAGGAATGTTCTACAGAGGCTTGGTAACCTAACTTCTGCACCCCCACATTTTCTTTTTTTTTTTCATTTTCATTTAAAATCTTGTTGTCCTCAGCCTCAGCACTGAATCTGTGCCCTTACACAGCTTTGTATTTTTTTCGGCGTGCAACAATTTCCCCTTCAAAACAAACAAAACAAAATTCCCACATCATTGTATTGAAACCGTTTTGATAATATTTTTGATGTGAAACATTTGGATTAATATTGGAAAGTTTTGCAGGACCTACTGGTGGTGTTGATGTGCAGAAAAAGAGTGTTGATGTGCTGCTTTCTCAGACTTTACCTTCATGGTCTCCTCTTGGGAAAGAAAGAGTGGGAGGAGGATGGGATACCCTGATGGAGGACGGCTAAATTTTACTTCACTAGGCTGATTAGCACTTCAGGAAATACCCCCGAACATGCACTGACTCACATCATGATGTGCATACAGTGTATGATGGAAAGGGGGGAAGATTTAATGTGAGTATATGTGTGGTTATTTCCTCTAATAGTCCCGGCCGTTCTCTTGGATGCCGTCCATGCATTTTACAGACTCATTAGAAACCCCACAGCAGTTTATCTGAGTAGTGCAGGAGGGGATTGGGGTTCTCAGGGGACTGCAGGTACAAATACGCAATGCTCATCTGTTTCACGCCTCATTATGGTGTGATTCATTGGTCCTAAAGAATGCATGTGTGCCTTCAACTAAACCCTAATTGTGTTTCTATCTGTGTATGTTGGACTTTTGTTGCTGTTTGAAGTGCCATTAATCATTTTGTGAGCTTTACACAAAGACTTGGCACTCCATACTGTTTACTTTCTGTTTTTATCTTTCCTCATGTTTTTTTCCCTTTTCTTGGTATTCAAGGTGCAGAATCCTTTGGCTTATATTCCTGTATAATAAACGGAGAAGAGAAGGACCAGAGCCACAGAGCAGTCTACAGGTAAGGAAAAACTACACCGCCACCATCACCACAAACCGCACCTTTGTCATCCCTCCATCCAGTCTAAAGCCATGCAAACATGCAGAGAGTCTCATCTCTGATTCTTACTGAATAGGAATGTACCAAAAGGTTTAGAGTTTAACAAGTTACCTTTAACTATTGACATGTCTGAGAGCTGATCTTTGCGATGGCTTGGCTACATTTGCATGGATTTTTACAGGTATTCGCAGATATTTACAGGATTTGAGTCTGAGATTCCAACTTTGCCAAAACATCTGTGTTTTTATGCCAGCTGTGGTGCCTCAAATCTGGTGGAAAATAAAACAGACGACCCCCCCAATGTAATTGGCAAGACTGAATTTATTCAGTAGAAACAGACCAGTACGGACCCACGTTTTTTGTCTGGTTCCCGCTGAGCGTTTACATTATTAGACGCTTATATTTTCCTGTTGGATGGATTATCAAAGGTTTACACCACTAGTACTTCCCCTATGAGCTGAATACCAGGGTCCATGTAGCCAGTGACGTCAATAAAACCTGCCTATACCCGAGAGAGATGAAAGTCTGTATAGCTAGAGGATTCCGGCAGAAATTTTGAATGTGCCAATGCTGCTTCTACCACTTGATACAATGTATGAATATGTGCAAGTGTCACATGAGCTGCTTTTAACATTTGGGACGTTT
Organism: Chelon auratus; assembly: GCA_030220025.1. Lineage (NCBI taxonomy): Eukaryota > Metazoa > Chordata > Actinopteri > Mugiliformes > Mugilidae > Chelon > Chelon auratus. The sequence continues at coordinate 12,106 of JASGAT010397371.1, read as the reverse complement.
TATTTCGAAAGTTCAGCCTTCTTCAGTCTTTACTTACTGTAAGAAGTTGTGGACTTTTACTTTGAAAATACAACATACACAAGGTCCTTTGTTATGAGTGTCTGGAGTTTGCTTGTATACAAGCTCTTTAGTAGACTCTGATTTTATTTTGAAGGATTATGTTGCTTTTTTTATTTTGAAAATCCAACATACCCGTTGACCCCCTTTTGGTCCCTGATGGGGCCTTTTTTGAATGGACACATATGATGGATAATGAAGAGAAAGAGGAACTCATTAGTTTGATTGCTTACTCAGCAATCAAACTAATGAGCACTAACAGAGTAGTACTGCAAAATCCTTTCTAGTAATTTGGCCACTGAACGGAGCATGTTTACAATCCAGTGGAGTACTGTAACTGAAACAACAACATGCTGTCATAAATAGAAACAGATCATATGATGGTGTATGTTCCCGAGATTTAATGGATTTCTAATTTCTGTGTAGTTTTTGTATATTATCATATTTCATATTCTAGAATAATTGCTGCTGAGCGGGGACAAACAAGCCAGCAGCATTTACTTAGTTCACTTGGATTGTAGGTTTAATCGTTACATCTCATAATGCGTTGACTGTAGGTTTGTTAGGGTTTCTCAGCTGCACAGGGCCTCTAAATGTGTTTTGCCTGGGGTCTTGGCACAATTAACGAATGCAGCTCATAAAAAGCTCACGCCCGTCTTGACAGGTTTGTGCCCAGACACGACGACGAGTTGGAGATGGAGGTGGACGACCCGTTGCTGGTGGAGGTCCAGGCAGAGGATTACTGGTATGAGGGCTACAACATGCGAACCGGCGCCCGTGGGATCTTCCCCGCCTACTACGCTATAGAGGTGACCAAGGACGCAGAGAGCTACAAAGGTACTGACGCTGCTGGGATTCAGAGACTGGCTGTGTTGGTAAAGATGCTGTGGTGTCACGATTGCACTGTACGATTCAGTGTGTCAGAGGCCAACTTACACATTAATATTTAGAATATTTTATCAATTTAATTGTTAATCTTAAAAAAGAATTAGCAGATTGATCAGATGATAACCTCCAAAAGTAAGATGTCTGTGTGTGGGGGGAGGAATCATGTTTGGCGAGGGAGAATGTTTTGTCTGTTCTGCACACTGAATTTAAATTTAAATCTGTTCAAAGCCAGAGCTCAGATCTACAAGTTTCACTGCCTATACGCAATAACTCTGGCTTTGTTGTGCTTTCCTCCCCACACACCCGGCTGGAAATGTTTGTCGGTGGGAAGCCTGTGAGAGATTGTGTATGGAGGATGCTCGGTTTGGCTTGGTGAACTCCAAGGAGTGTTGTGCCCTACTCATGAAACTCGGAGTAGAGCAGCTAGTGACGAACAAAAAATATGATAAATCAACAATAAAAACAAATGCAAATGAATAAGAGATGGTCAGTTCTAGATATGGATCTCGTTCCATGTTTTTTCTCTCCTCTCAAAGCAGTGAAGAGCAGTGAATGGATGGACAGATACCGACTGAAGTTTCTGGGCTCGGTTCAAGTGCCCTACCACAAAGGAAACGATGTTCTGTGTGCAGCTATGCAGAAGGTAAATGGATGCAAGTGCAATCATACAACAAATACAGTGATACAGTGATAATGTCCCTGGTGGTCTAGTGGTTAGGATTCGGCTCTCACCGCCGCGGCCTGGGTTCGATTCCCGGTCAGGGAACGTACTTTGGGGAGTAGTGGCTAGAGGCGCAGCTTGGGACCGGGGGGTCCCAGGTTCAACCCCCACCATGTCCATGACTGAGGTGCCCTGAGCAAGCATCTAACCCCAAATTGCTCCCCGGGCGTGGTCCTGAGAGACTGGATGGGTCAAAAATACAGAGAGATAATTTCCCCTTGTGGGATCAATACAGTATTATTATTATTATTATTATATATGGAAACACCTAGGAACCCACACACAGGTACAGTCATTTTTAGAACATAAAAATGCAGACTGCACTTCAGGAGTGGGGCCAGCCACAACTGAAAGTCTGCAGCAGGATAAACGGCAGTATACAAGGTTAAACCTATGTCACAATTTGACTGTTTTCCATTATAGAGCCCTTTAGATTAGACGTTCACGTTTCTCTTTCGTCTTCCAGATTGCCACCAACAGAAGGATGACAGTCAAGTACAACCCACCTTCTTCCTGCATCCTGGAGATCAGTGTGAAAGGCATCAAGCTCGAAGTTCAAGAGGATTACTATGCCTGTGACAGGGTAAGACTCTTATTCTCCCTTTTGTATATCTAACATGCATAAAAGAAGAGCAGCGTCATGGGCTGTTGTCAACAGATACACCAGAGACCCAGATAGATAACAACTGAGACATGTTTCCCCCATGTGGTAAACAAGACTAGTATTATACTATTCTGGTATTTTCAATTTTTTCTGTTTGAGATTCTTTCCTTTTTATTGTCCCTTTCTGTTGAGATCTTGTTGAGATATGTTGAGAAGGTGCGGCAGTCACAAAATGACATAAGCTCAAACCATCTTCCTGATGTTTATCTCAGACGTGTATTGTTCTTTTTATATTCTCCGGTTTACAGAGTAACGAGTGCAGTCACTTTTTCCAGTTAAAGAACGTCTCCTTCTGTGGTTACCACCCCAAAAACAGCAAGTGAGTAAAAGCAGAAATTATGGAGCCGAGCTGTTCAGTCGAGGAGTGTGTTGTGCAGACACTCAGCCGTTGCCAAACGTTGCCAAACAAAATGATTTCACTGTTCACTTTTGCATTTTTCATTTAGGTATTTTGGCTTCATCACAAAGCACCCAGCAGATCAGAGATTTGCCTGCCATGTGTTCGTGTCTGAAAACTCGACCAAACCTCTGGCAGAGTCAGTAGGGTGAGTTGAACAACATTTAGATGAAACATTTAGATGAAATTCACATATGAGAAATTGAGAAAGCAGTGCAACACAGAAATTATCTGCTAGATCTACTGGGGAAGTGACCAAGTGCACTCAAAAGAGAAAGACACAGCAATAACACTTGTTGTGACAGTTTGAGAAGTCACAGAAGTCGACTAAGGTGATCAAGTTTTTCTGTCTACTTAATTTTGTAATGCAGCGTGGAAGCAGTCCTATAATAGCTTGTTCTTTTCACAGTGTGGTTGATCCAATCACATAAACCACTGCATACTTTTAAGTAAGGTTGAGCAATGACTGTGCTACGTGTTTGTGTTTTCCAGGAAAGCCTTCCAGTTGTACTATAAGGAGTTTGTGGAGTTCTCGTGCCCTACGGAGGACATCTACCTGGAATAGCCCTGCCCTTAACCACAGCCTTGTATAGTACACTGTATCATAACATAATGTTGCATGAATGACAGACTTTACCTAAATTTTAAAAAGTAAAACAAAAGAAGAACTAACACATCTGACGAAACTGAAAAGGAACTCAAGAAGGGATTAAATGAGCCAAAGGAAGAGTGATTTAAGAGCAAAGAAAAATATGCAAAATGGCATCGGTGGTGGTGACCACAGGCTGCCAGTGGAAAGCACAAACAATGTATGTAGCCTCGGCAGCGCTAGTTAGCCTGTAGCATCATCTCAGCAGGTGCAACACTGAAAGCCCAGGACACGTATCGTACTGCACTACCGTGTACTTGCACATGAGAGAGAGAGAGAGCGAGGGGAAAAAAAAAAAACCTCCAGCAGCCGAGAGGTTTGAGAAATGAGTTTGCTTTGACGTTTACATCTAGTGTCTGAGCATGACAGAGGTGCATATTCACTAAATAACACACTGAAAGTGTGTACAGTAAGTGAAATAAAATCCATGCAGGAACAGTGAATTTATTCTTTGTGCACACAGGTGATATTCACATTGTTCCTTGACAAAAAAAAAAAAACATTAAAAAAAGCAGTAGGGGATGTTCTTTGCATTTTTTGCAAACACTGGGAGACAAATGGTTAAATCAAAAAACAGCGGTGTTGTTGCATCATATAACTCAGATTACTGGAAGTGTTTGAAAAGTACAGTGAAACTTCCACAACTTCACTTTGTGGTTTCTGGAAATCAAATCAGTTTAAGGAGTAAACATTGGCTTCCTCCGTGCAAAGAATCCTGACTTGAATGAAACGTCACACTTTCCGTGCTATCGGCCATTAAAATAGGAATATATGTGGCGCAGTAGACTAATCGTGTTGAAGAGCAAATGCACTGAACATCGCATTTCTGTGCTCACTGGAAACAATGTGAGGCTGTAAAAGTGTGGATTTTTGCTTTCAAATCTTTTAGCGGCTTCTGTTGGTACTGTAGTGCTAAGCTAAACAGCCCGCAACGTAAACCCAGTAAAGCCTTAGTCCTAGTCTAATGCCAGACACACTGCGCTTCTTTTTCGTATGTTCCAACTAAGTGTAATGTCATCTATGAAGATCAGGTTTAGGCAGGTTGAGGGTTTCGTGCAACATGCAGACTATCCTATGTGTAACTATTTCCTCATAGTTTCCGCATCAGAGATATTACGTGCTCTCAGTGTATTATGAGATTATTGCGCTGAGGCTTGGTACGGTAGGTAAAGGTGCTAACAGGGGAGCAAAAACAGAACTTCAGATCTTCACTAGTAGTGCCTATTTTTCATCAGATCATCGTGACCTTCCTCACTTAACATCATCACAACATTTTAAATTAAGGAGCGGCTGATGAGTGTGTGTCGAGGTTGAAGGTTTGAATGCAAATTGAGGCATAGGAAATTCTCGCTGCAAGTTGCTCTGCATTCGCTAGTAGTTCTGTACTGTACCTGTGCTGTTCAAGCCATGTCGGATTTGTCCCCTGTTTGCTCCAGACAAGTACAGTGAAATTGGATTTACATGGGCTCTGTTACCCAAGAAAAAGAAAAAAAAGATAAAAGAAAATTCAGCCACATCCAAGTATGTAGAGTACAATAAAAGTGTGCAAAGCCCAAAGAGTACATCAGGTTTCATTTAAATGAAACTATACATGCAACATAAATTGTAAAATTGTTTTCATTAGTTAGAGTAGAAGCTCTTCTTAACAGTTATTGAGTTAGTCCTGCTAATGATACAGTTACACATCTCTAGACTTGCGCAGTTTTCACTGTGTGAACTACAAACTTACACAATGGGAAACTATGCTGTTACTATGCTGAGTCACGGTTATTCATGTGTTCAGTATTGTGCCGCCCGTTTCAAAAAACAAACAAAAACAAGTTTTGAGTTATTTAAAACGTGTCCTTTTGTGACATTCTGATTTGCCGTTTGTTCATGCATGAAAAATTTGTCTTTGTTGCAGCTGTTGACTTTTGACCTGACTTTCCTATACTCCAAACGTTTGAGGGAACAGCTTGACTTCTCTCTAATCATTGTTTTAGCACCCAACACCCCTGCACGGTGCCCTCTATAGATATTACCTCGGGACACATATCTGGAATCAGCCTTGTTAGTGAACATGATGTGACCGCACACGTTGCACCAAAGCCACAGAACGTTTTGTACTGGGACGTCATAATGGAAAATCCGACGATTACTTTTTGTCATATCATCCTGGGTCCGGCACGGGTACAGTACAGTCGTTCTGCAGTGAAAATCCAAGAGTTCTTCCTGCGTCATTTATCAAGAACATTGATTTGTAACAGATTATTTTACGCGATCTATATTTAACAGACGACAAAATGCCTGTAAAAGAAAGACTGATTAATGAAGGACAAGGACATTTTCTATTCAGCCATCACACTAATTACTACAGTTCATCCCTTCCGGAGTATATGTGTGTCGAACAAAACAAGAGTTGTCTGCTATTGCTGAAAGACATTTGTGTTCACATCGAGGGATCAACACTCACTTTTATATGAATTCCCTTCTCAAGAGCCGATCAGGCTGACGGGAGAAAATGTACTGTAGTCGGGGGCTATCCTAAAGGGTGTACAGACATGCCATATATAAATAAATAATTTAATATCTGTAATTATAAATATTGCATTGTATTGATTCAACATGTAGTATGTGGAATTTATTTTGAATATTTTTTTTTTTTTTTTTAAGCTGTGAATTATTCTTGATTTAAATATTTTACTGCAGATCCCACGGCGTCCTGTCGTTATTACGCTGCCGTCGGTTATTCGTGCTCTTTGCACTCTCTGCCACGTGGCAGCCGTCCGACTCGAACTCTTGTGAAATTTGTGCACTGCAAAAATGAAACCATCAGTTAAGTAAAATGCATACAGTAAGTTGATGACGAGACGTTGATCCGGGTTTAAATAATATAAATCACCCTTTCCTCCTCCAGCAATCCTCCAGGTGGAGGCCACTCTGAGAACCTGTCACAGCCTGCTTAGAGTATGTCAAATGTCATAAGTTAACATAAGTCTGCAGAAATCCAAGTCCTCACTCATGTGTGTCATCGGTCCTGTAGTGCCAAGCTAAATAGCAGTCAACAGTAAAGCCTTTATTCTAGCCTAATGCCAGACACACTGCAGTTCTTTTCCGTGTGTTCCACCTAGGTGTGATATCAGTCATACAGATACAGAATGGAACAAAGGTCAAGTTTTTGTGTGGTGGTTGAGGGTGATTTGCAACACACAAGAGTTATAGTTAACAGGACTTCTCATCAGTGCAGAGACCAATTTAAAAGTCTTCACTTCATCTCCGATTCCTTGTTACAGCAGCAGCAGCATTGGCACAGTCAAAATTTCCACAGGAATTTTCTAGTTTAATAACTACAATGGCCCGATGACGGCTAGGACAGGCTCCATAAAACATCCAAAGCATGCTGCTGTTTCACCTGGTGGGGACCAGTTACATTCCTTGGCGTCTGAATCTTTTGTGTTCCTATCAGTAGTCAAAGTTAGGCGTAGGAGGAGGGAGGGGCCTTTCACCATAATCTGCAAATATCAGACCACAAAATGGCATTTAATTCCTAATAATGGTTTACCAAATGACCTTCAACTGTAGAAAGAGGAGTCCATCTTTACCATCTGTACGGCTAACATGCTGTTTGAAGAGGTCAGGGTCAAATAGAAGTTCTAACTCCTCTGGGACTTCATTAGGTCTGTTAGGAGGACAAACAAAACCAGATTACTTAACGAGTTGGTCTGGTTCCTCTTGATAGCACATTCAGTTCATGCATTTCCTAGTTTACACGTGACCAAAGTAAAGCAGGTTTCATCAGAGAAACTAGACCTAATGTAAAAAAAATTGGGGATTATTGTCTTATAAATGTAGGCAAAACAGAATAATAGTTAACTGCATTGACACGAATCATTCCATTGAACAAGTTTGTGGTGAAGGTCCTCTTCATCACTGGAACTAATTAACATAACAGCACTCAATTCAATTCAACAAGATAAGATAAAATAAATAACTCAGACACAAAGCTGAAATATTGAATGTATTTTATGGTGTGTTTCTCTTGCTGGGGCCTCTCAGCTGCTACTGATGAGTGGNATGTTCGCAGATTGTAAAGGATTGCTATGACAAAAGGGCATGGTTTTCTTTTTTTTAATATCTTGCAAGTCTTTTTGTCAATAATTATCTGGGTGAAATTAACAACACTTGGCTGGTCTGCACCTCATCTGAGACTCAAGCTTCCTGTTTTTAGTCAGACCGCTACCAGGCAATCCTAACAAAGGCTGTCAGAAGCGGGAGGAAGGGGACTAGGATGACGGGAGACAAAGCAAGGAAAAAGCAGGAACAGCTCTTTTCCAGAGTAGGAGGGAGGTCCTGACAGACTGTGTCCAGACAAACTTTATGTCCAAGCTTTTACAAGTCCATCAGTAATTAGGAGTGGAGGGAATTAAGAACACCCCTTATCACCCCCAAACGGATGGACTTGTTGAAAAATACAACCCGACACTGAAAAACATGCTAAGTTTGTTTCCCACACAGGAGCGCTTCCCTCTAGCCTATATAGAGAGGTGCCACCAGGAGAGAATGTGGTGGCATTTGTGGTCAAGATGAGACGGAGGTCAGAGGAAATGACTGCACTTGCCCAGGAGTACACGAGGACAGCACAACAGACCCAAAAGAAATTGTATGCCCAGAAAGCTAGAGAGAGAGAGTCCTGGAAGCAGGACAGCAGGTATTTTTGCTGCTTCCAACTTCTGACTTCCGAGTTTTTTCCTGGAAATGAGGATGTGGTTGGCACAGTTGACCTGTCTCATCAGCTTCAAAGCAGAAGGATGTTGCAACCCTTCTGGACCCAGAGCTATTCAAGGACGTTCCAGGTTTCACTGATGTGTTCCAGTGAAATCCGCCTCAAGGGGAGTGCTGCAGAAGACCTACAGAATTCCTGAGCAGTTGGTGCCAGTCTTGAAGGAAGGAAGGAAAGGAAATCAAATCAAGCTGATGTTGGAACTGGGGAATAATTGAAGCATCCTGCAGGGAGCTCACCTGTTCAGTGGTAGGGCTCGAGGGGTAATTGGTAGCAGCCTTTAAAAGTGAGCCCGTGCACACAGACAGGGTGTGAGTGATTGACAGGGCTGTGGCCCAGACCTCAGGCCACAAAAGGGCATGACTTCTACACCTCATCTGAGACTCAAGCTTCCTGTTTTTAATCCAACCTCTATCAGGCCATCCTAACAAAGTTCCAGTGAGAAACATGCCATCTTCACTTACAGAAGTACCGAGGACTTTAGTTCTAGTAACATTATTTGGATTTCAACCGATACAGAGAAAAAAATAAAATAAAATAAAACTTCTGCATGCAATGGGACAGTCCAGCAACCAGTCAGACTCATTTTGTTGTAAACATAACCAACTCCACAGATCTCAGGTGACATGGATGACTACGTTGACGTCGAGCCTGTCCAAATGATTTGATCGACTAAGAATGTTAAATAACTTGCTAGTTTCGTTGCCCTGCACCCAGACGTACTGTATCCGTTCATTTACTTCAATTTCTTAATCATCGAGAGAGCTCGTTATACATTCCACATGAAGGACAAAATGTCGATATTTAATATTTCAGTCCTGGTTTATTCGTTGACACCAGGTCTGGAGATATACAAACTAGCCTCTCTCCATCATCCTCCGATCAACCGTGATCTGATTTTACGGTTTGGTCTGTAAATGTCACCACAGACACCCAGTTTATTTACTTTCAGCCTCAGTCCCCATTGTCACCAAAACTAGTCCAGATGTAAAACCAATCCGCCACTTCATCTGGGTTCACCCATCGCTCCAAGCATGGTGAATTTGATGGTAGGAACCAAAGTCAAGGACTTTCCCTCGATCCCTCGTTGTAACACTTTGCTTGCGTCACATGTCGACCAACTGTATAAGTCACTCCCATTGGTCGCCGTCTCAATCACATTGCCGCAAAGTCAAGATTAGTTTTTGAGATTATTTTCATTTGCAATCACTGGTCACTTGTTGCCACATCGCTGCTTGTCGCTTCATGCGTGTGCACCCCTTGACCTCATTCGGGCAATAAATAAATAGCTAAAGAGCTACCACTCATTATTCTTATTTTTTGTAATTATTAAAATACGCTACTATAACTAATGCACAATTAAGAGGGAGGACACTAGTACAAACCTACCGTAGGTATTGGGGATGTAACAAACAACCGATTTGACTGAAAACTGAACAAAAGATGTCTTTTTTATGTTCTACCTCACTAGCTCATTGTGCCTTGATCCGAGGCTACACAGATCTCTCTCTTAGTTGTTCAATTCAATTCAATTTTATTCATATAGCGTCAGTACAAAACCCGGCCTGAAACCCCAAGAGCAGGCCTGAAGGCGGTGGTGGCAAGGAAAGACTCCCTTTTAACAGGAAGAAACCTTGAGCAGAACCCAGCTCTGTTTCTTTGACTTTATTCATTTGTAGAGTTCTTACAGTTACATGTTAGACTAATAAACATGCCAAAAATGACAATTTGATAAATCTTTTTGAATGAAATGCCACATTTATACTACTGACATGTTAATTCATATTGTAAATGATTGTCTGCTTTCAACAAGGCATCAGATTGCATCGTACCCCCTCTAAATGAAGTCTCCCGTCTTGGACCGTATCGAACCAAGCCAAATTGTTCCATTTTATTGTTCCTGGATCGTATCTTACCCGCTGTATTGAGATATGTATCGGATCGTCTTCCTTTGGAGAGATGCACACCTCTAGTAGGTATGTAGGTATGTCTTTGCCACCTTTTGGAAAAAAAAGTGCTGCCAACATTCCTGCACAAATTAATTATATGTGTAATGGTGACCTACCTGTGCTGTAAGGTTGCAGTCAGGACACTCCCACTGAAAAGACAGATAACAATGAGTAATCCTGAAGTGCCTTTGTTGATACCTCCTGGTCCCATATTTAACAGAAAAGCAAAAACAAAAAAAGCTTAACTGAATAACAGCAACAGCATCTGATTCTAGAATGCAATGCCATGTTTGAAGGATGCCATCAGAGACTGAGCAGTCGCTACAATGGCCTTAAAGCCAACCTCTAACTCCAAGAAGGTCTGTTTTGTGTGAAGCAAAAGTCTAATTCTACACTGTATTATCTGGGTGTAGTGAGCTGAAGATCAACAAAATTTTTCTGACGTTCAACTGTGACTTGTGTAAGAATCTGCTCAGGTATATTGCAGTCTGACAGGCTGTAACACGACAACTGAACGATTGAAAGCACACACTGAGTTATCCCTATAATGCAAGGTTGGCTAAACACAAACAACTGCAAAATAGCCCAACCCTTCAGAGCTTTCTCTTCCTCTTTTTGATCCATCAATAGAGAATTCTTCCCATGCACTGTGAAAATAGGCGTTAGACACAGTAAGCGACGAGGCTTGAGATTAGAAGCACAAATGTGAATTGACGGAAAATCACAGCACATAAATTAAAGGTACGCTGTCCTGCCGTGGTGATCCTATCTGTGTATCTTTTGAGTCTTGCTTTTGTATTGCAACAGAAAGTTTCACAGCTGTCACACGTGTCATATCTTTGCTGAACACATGAGCCGGATGTGCACTTCCTCAGAAGCCTGTCTACATGTCATGGCAAACCGCCGCTACTCTGACTGATCTATCACACATTTACTTCTCACATCTCTCTCTCGCTCTGCTAGAGAGAGAAAATTTGCTCTAAACAAATTACTTAATATACATTTATTTAAAGGAAAATCTTTGAGAAGAGCAATCTGAAATCACGCCAGAACAGAAATGTGCCACAAGTCGTCTAATTTCAAGTTTCAAGTTTGAGGAAAATGTTCTGTAAATGTTGAATGTTCAAGATATTGATCTTGAACATTTCTGAAAAGTGTGTTGGCCTTCCTTTATTTTATTTTTTTTAAAATATAGCCACTGCGCTGTTAGAAGTTAGGTTTTCATATATTACACGTAGATTTTTCCAAATTGGTCAGCACATTTTGCATCACAGAGAGAATTTATAATTTCCATTATTAAAAGGCAAAATCCATTCTTGTCTTACATAATAAGTACCCCATAGTGGACAATGGTCATTTCTGCATGCAACATGTCAACCACTGCAGAATTAAACTCTTCTAGAAACTCTACTAAATGTTGTCACCACCTGTCCAGAATACTAAACCAAGTCAACTCAAATGCTCACTTTTAAAGGCATGGGAGGAGACCAGAAAACTAACAAAACTAGAAACACAGAATAGTGCACTTTTCAAGCTCTGCAGAATTATACACTGCCAGGCCAAAACAAAAGTCACCACCTGGATTTAACTAAGCAAATTAGGTTGAGCCTCCTATTGGATAATTACTGCATGGGCGATTATCTTTCAGCTGGTATCATGTTATTTAACCCCAACTGATGGAATGAGTAGCTTCTCATTTCTTAAAGAACCATGTTGAAAGACACATCCTGTGGTTGTGGAAAAGTTGTTCAGTTTGCGAAGGGTCAAGTCATTGGCATGCATCAAGCAGAGAAAACATCTAAGGAGATTGAAGAAACTACTAAAAATTGGGTTAAGGACGGTCCAGTGCATTATTACAAACTGGAAGAATAGTGGGGAACCATTGTCTTTGAGGAAGAAATGTGGTGGGAAAAAAAAATCCTGATTTATCGTGATTGGCGATCACTTAAACGTTTGATGGAATCAAATCGAAGAATAACAACAGTAGAACTCAGGGAAATGTTTTATGTATATATATATATA